>JAVDOI010000028.1:1043309-1306772 GCA_032191485.1 Leptoclinus maculatus | reverse complement strand
TCTGGCATCCAGCAGCACCATAATGAATCTCAAAGTTATCTTTGATCAAGATATGTTCTTTAACTCCCAGATAAAATAGACTTCATTTTTTACCTTTCTGCAAATATCAGGCACATCCTGTCTCAAAGCGAAGCAGACAAATGTGTTCATGCATTTGTTACCTCTAGACTAGATTACTGCAATTCCTTATTATCAGGCTGCTCTAATAAGTCTCTTAAATCTCTCCAGCTGATTCAGAATGCTGCAGCTCGTGTACTAACACAAACTAAGAAAAGAGATCATATTACTCCTGTATTAGCTTCTCTGCACTGGCTCCCTGTAAAATCTAGAATAGAATTTAAAATCATTCTCCTCACCTACAAAGCCCGAACTGGTCAGGCACCATCATATCTTAAGGAGCTTATAGTACCATATTACCCCACTAGAGAGCTGCGCTCCATACATTCAGGGTTACTTGTGTTCCAGAGTCTCAAAAAGTAGGATGGGAGCCAGAGCCTTTAGTTATCAAGCTCCTCTTCTGTGGAACCAGCTTCCTGTTTCAGTCCAGGAGGGAGACACACTCACCACATTTAAGAGTAGGCTTTCCTCTTTGATAGTGCTTATAGTTAGGGCTGGCTCAGGTTTATAGTTAGGGCTGGCTCAGGTTTATAGTTAGGGCTGGCTCAGGTTTATAGTTCGGGCTGGCTCAGGTTTATAGTTAGGGCTGACTCAGGTTTATAGTTAGGGCTGACTCAGGTTTATAGTTGGGGCTGGCTCAGGTTTATAGTTGGGGCTGGCTCAGGTTTATAGTTAGGGCTGGCTCAGGTTTATAGTTTGGGCTGGCTCAGGTTTAGTTAGGGCTGGCTCAGGTTTATAGTTGGGGCTGGCTCAGGTTTATAGTTGGGGCTGGCTCAGGTTTATAGTTGGGGCTGACTCAGGTTTATAGTTAGGGCTGACTCAGGTTTATAGTTAGGGCTGACTCAGGTTTATAGTTGGGGCTGGCTCAGGTTTATAGTTAGGGCTGGCTCAGGTTTATAGTTAGGGCTGGCTCAGGTTTATAGTTTGGGCTGGCTCAGGTTTAGTTAGGGCTGGCTCAGGTTTATAGTTCGGGCTGGCTCAGGTTTATAGTTAGGGCTGACTCAGGTTTATAGTTAGGGCTGACTCAGGTTTATAGTTAGGGCTGGCTCAGGTTTATAGTTAGGGCTGGCTCAGGTTTATAGTTTGGGCTGGCTCAGGTTTAGTTAGGGCTGGCTCAGGTTTATAGTTCGGGCTGGCTCAGGTTTATAGTTAGGGCTGACTCAGGTTTATAGTTAGGGCTGGCTCAGGTTTATAGTTAGGGCTGGCTCAGGTTTATAGTTTGGGCTGGCTCAGGTTTAGTTAGGGCTGGCTCAGGTTTATAGTTCGGGCTGGCTCAGGTTTATAGTTCGGGCTGACTCAGGTTTATAGTTAGGGCTGACTCAGGTTTATAGTTGGGGCTGGCTCAGGTTTATAGTTAGGGCTGGCTCAGGTTTATAGTTTGGGCTGGCTCAGGTTTAGTTAGGGCTGGCTCAGGTTTATAGTTTGGGCTGGCTCAGGTTTATAGTTTGGGCTGGCTCAGGTTTATAGTTAGGGCTGGCTCAGGTTTATAGTTAGGGCTGGCTCAGGTTTATAGTTGGGGCTGGCTCAGGTTTATAGTTAGGGCTGGCTCAGGTTTATAGTTGGGGCTGGCTCAGGTTTATAGTTGGGGCTGGCTCAGGTTTATAGTTGGGGCTGGCTCAGGTTTATAGTTAGGGCTGGCTCAGGTTTATAGTTGGGGCTGGCTCAGGTTTATAGTTAGGGCTGGCTCAGGTTTATAGTTAGGGCTGGCTCAGGTTAGCCTTGGACCAGCCCCTAGATAAGCAGCTATATGCCTAGACTGCTGGAGGACTTCCTCTCTCCTCTTCTCTTTCTCTTTCTGTATGAATTCATGTGCTATTAATGCACATTCATAACTTTGCTTCTTCCCCGGAGTCTTTGTGCTTTCTCACAGGTTTCCATGGATTGTGGTTCTATCTGGACCATGGTCGTGCCTCTTGCCATGGTCCTGCTGACACAACTATTACTGGTGCTATTACTGCTTGTTAGGCCCTATTGAAATCCAAAGAACTATTAGTATTTCTCCCCTAAAATCGCATTTTTAAGGGCTTTATCATACTCAAAGAAAATACTCAAAAAAATGTGTCAGGCCTATCAGGACTGGGTGAAAATTTGAGATTTTACGGGTCCCATTCTCCTGGTATGACAAAATTGCTTACTAGCGCCTCCAACTGCTTGACGGGCCAGGTCCTCCACCCAACATGTCCGATTGACTTGAAATTTGACACACGTATTCAGTTCCATCTGCTTCACAAACAACGTGCTCTAACCATCAAGCTCCGCCCACTCAGATTTCCGCCATTTTTACTTTTGTGAAAAACAGATTTTTGTGAACTCCTCCTAAACGCTGTGCCGAATTGCTACCACATTTTCTGTGGATCATTATTGGGTCAAGATCAGCAAAAGATATTTAAAGCCTGTTCATATATATAGAAGATATGGTCCAAGATATGTACTTTAACAAACTCCTCCTACAGAATTAATGGGATCGACCTCAAATTTAGTCAGGGTGCTTTTAAGACCTTTGTGATGACATTTTTTTCATGTAACAACCTTGGCGTGGCGTGGCATCCATTTTGTGTAATTTTTCATGAAAATTGAAGTTGTTGTAACTCCAAGGTACATTGTAAAATGTACCCAAGATTCTTATGCAGGATGTTAGTCCAGGCCTGAAAACATTCCCATGCCTCAATTTTCACATAGTCATAGCGCCACCTACTGGCAAAGGGAAATATCAAGTTTTACACTTGGATGTACTCCTCCTAGCCATTTCACCAGATCAACCTCAAATTTTAGAAAGAAAGCCTCAAGACATTGATGATAGTTCATCATGAATATTGTTATTAGTTTTTGTATAACTCTGTTGCCGTGGCAACATTTTGTTCTCCATGAAAAAGCAAGCTGATTTTTCTGTGACTTGGGATACTCAAAAAGTCATGGAACTTTGTACATATGTCATAGGTGATGAAAATACATATTTCATGTGGATTTTTGGCTTGGCCGTTATAAATTGCCTTGATAGCGCCCCCAGCTAATTTTCAACAAAGCAGCCCCAGCACCTCGTTTGACCTACATGCATGAAATTTGGTCGGCACATGTATCACATGGAGACTTAAAAAAAGTCTCATGGGATGATGTTCTAAAATCAACCAAAAGCCAGGCATTTCGATTTTTGTGTGAATTTTTCCTTGATTTCTAGTCGCTATACTTCAATTAACTCCTCCTTTTGAATTCATCTGATCCTCTTCAAATTTGGTCAATACAATCTCAAGACCGTTGTGATTAAAAGATATCAAAAGCTTTACCTTTGGTAGAATGGCGTAGCCGTAGCGAGCAGCTACTTTACGTGATTCCCCATCAAAAAAGCTGATGTAACTCCACTGGACTTGTTCCAAACGGTCCCAAACTTCCCATGCTTGATAACACTCATGGCCGGACGATGTCTAGAAGCTAATTTTCATTAATACTCATAGCGCCACCTACTGGTGAAACGAAATATGTGTTTTGTGACAAAAAGCATCCCATTTACATGATTTTTTTATGCATTGAATGTGTTAACTCTGTTATGCTGTTCATTCTGTACACATGACATCTATCACACTTCTGTCCATCCTGATAGAGGGGTCCCTCCTCTGTTGCTCTCTCTGAGGTTTCTCTCTCTTTTCTCCCCGTTAAAGTTTTTTCTGGGGAGTTTTTCCTGTTCTGATGTGAGGGTTCTGGGACAGAGGATGTCGTAAGTGTACAGATTGTAAAGCCCTTTGAGGCAAATTTGATTGCAAAATTGAATTGAATAGAATTGTCTTGAAGGTCTTCAGCATTATCAGATTCTCGTTAAAACGTTTTTTTGTTGTACGGTGTTAAAATTACTGCCAGAGATTCTACTCGCACCCTTCAGGAGCTCTCATAAAAGGCCTCTCCATCTCCATCGTCCCAGCTGAAATCACACCCAGTATATCGCAGGTCATTGTTAATATTTATTTCTGACATAAGGGATTATTTCCCCTAGTTTCTTTTCTCTTGTACATTTTAGACAAAGAAAAGTCTGTCTCTGCCTTTCTTACCCTCAAATTGCAGCGCTTGCAAACCTTCTTTCTCAGCTGCTGTCTGTATTCTCTGTATGTCTCCGACTCTTTCTGTCTTTGTTGTCTCGTATTCCCCGGGGTCCGACGCTTCCCTCCCCTCCCCCTGTCCCCTCCATCCCTCAAGTCATGTAGATCCTTGCTCTGCTCGTCCTTCTCCTCCTTGTTTCTTTCTGCTGAAGAGGAGAAAGGGTAACGTTTGGATTAGTTCAAACCGTGTATCTGAGAAAAGGCCAGCCTGACATTTTACACAGCTGTTACATTTTATTAGAGTAGTGTGTGTGTGTGTGTGTGTGTGTGTGTATGTGTGTGTGTGTGTGAGAGGTCTGGAGGGACAAGCGTGCATAATGAAAGAGGATACGGGGGAGGAAGAGAGATGAAGATATGGTTTATAGATTGAAGCATCCCCTCTCCCTCCATCTGCACCCTCTTCACTTCCGCGTCCTCTTTCTTTATTAACCTCATTCATTCTTTTTTTTTTGTGCCTCCTTCCATAGTTATATCTTGTCTCGTGGAATATTGATTTGAATTGCAGATTTCATGTCTGATGGCAGTTCACTCCCTTCACTCCTGTTTTCTCTTTCTTTTTCTCCCAAACAAGAACAGACAGAAACTCCCTTAGATAAAAAAAAGTCCAGAGTGAAACCCCTGTAGGTCTGTGCTTTGACACGTTCCTTCACTTTCACTGCCGTTTATACGGTAGTCTGTTTGATGAATGATGACTTTCTTATATTGACTTAATTGAGACACTCATTTTGGTCCGTGTGTAATCATTCAATCATCTATTCATTGTTCTATGTGCTGCTTCTTTCATCAGGCCATCTTTCCATAATATATATTCAATAATGGCAGCGGGATGTATGACGTGTCACACTAGATTGCGAGAGAGTCAGTTCACACCTCACTAAATCTTCACTGTAATGTCGACAACAAACAAAAAATCAATCTTTTCATTTTCTTGTGTTGTGTCTTACAGAGATCTTAAGGTTATTTCACCGACAAGGACCATTGCACAAACAGCATGACTGGTCAACAGCACATTATTCAAAAAAAGCAGCCCTGATTATTTGTACTTTGGTAAAAAAAAACTACGGAGTAATACAATTGTTCAAATTTCCAAATTTCGATTTTATGTTGGGAGAAAATTGTGAATAATCATTTCTCCATTGAATTGGAGATCATGCATCACTGGCTATATTTCTACTACAATTCAAACTAGAAAACGAAGTTGGTGAACTGGTGAAGATCTGTGTTGAGAGAGCCACGGACAACAGGGGGAGGAAGGGGGGGGCTGTGGAGCCCAGACCGAGGAGATGGAGGAGGAGGAGGAGAAAGGGGGAGGCTGAGGAGTAAGGAGCAAAGTTTAACACTTTTGTATTGAACAGTATTAGAATTTGTTAAAATATGTGCACATATTATATCATTTGTTTATTGGTTTGTTGAACACATTTTAAAGTTGAAAACTCAAACCCATGACCTGACTGGACTGGACTGGACTGGAGTGTAAGAAAAGAGGAATGAAAGCACGTAGGAAAGAAATCCTGAGTGAGTATGTCGTAATTTATACATGAAAGGGTTAGAAAAGGGTACATTTATTATTTTTAATGGATTCTACTCTTCAGGATAGTCAAAAATAAATTATTTTTGAGAAAACTAAACAAAAACTACAATTTAATATTGAAATAACTAATTCATATGTGAAAAGGAAATTAAAAAAATGACAATCTGAAATGAATGAAAGAGAGCTTAGTTAGATTGAGACATTACATTAGAGGCTAGATGCTGTATGAAAACAATGACCACCGTATAACGATACACAATATGGTAACTGTAGTCTATAATATAGACTCTATATGACTGCTCTGGTGGTCGGTGGAATGAATTTTCAGAAATATTGTGTTATATTTTAGAACCTTCAAGGCTTCAGACAACAATCAAAGGCTTGTAGTTTGTAATTAGACAGCGTTATGTGCATTATGAAAACCCAAACGGTCCGTCAGATGGTCTTGGCGGTGGCAGTGCTGAACACATTAATAACCGTATCAGTGTGGATGCTACAGTCTCTTGGTTTGTACATGCGGTTTGGAGTTAGTAAAGGGAGACTGGGTGCAGCTGTTTGCCGTGGACACAGAGAAAACATCCGATCTGTGCCACGCGAGAGAGATGAAACCAGAATTAGGACACTTTGTGCTGCAGTTTGAAGGGAACTACAGAATATCAACTCTGCCATTAGGTCCTTGAACAGTTTGTAGCAGTGTGTCACTTACTGGACATGTGATGTGTGAAGGCTTCTTCATACAGATTTATACATCAGGTATTGTTTTATTTATTCGGGTTTCAGACCCCATATGGAAATGGAAATATGATTGATTGTGTGTTTGTAGACACTATGGTAGGACACTGTAAATGGAGCCAACGGGCCGTGTAGGCATCAGACCACAATGTGAATGGGAGAACGATCCAACTCTGTGGGGACGGGAAGACACCATTTATGAGAGAAAAGCAGTGATTTCTCCAGACAGAACAAAGCATAAAAAAGGCTTTCTTTGTGTGTGAATATGGAAATAGGGCAGTGCAGTGCAAGGGTCCTCCGAGACACTTTAATTATGAATAGAAAATGAGAGAGACAGAGCAGAGAGGAGGATTTTTTTTTGTCTGTTTCCTCTCACTGATGTGTGCGACAATGACACTGACATGTTTTTTGTAATAAATGAAAGCGATATGTTTTGGGATGTCTGATGAAAATACATGAAGTGTATAGGTCATAACGCCATCGTTCCCAGCGTGCCGACCACCCGATGAGTGAGAGGATTTGTACGCTACACATTCAGAGCAATACATGTCTTTGTTGCAGGTCAGTGTGAAGTCTTTGCATGTGATGTGACAGGAGGAGCCGTTTTATTTCACTCGTTCACCCCAGCAGGCCACATTTTAAGAGGCTTTAGAGGCCTAGTTTTGCTTTTTTCGACCACACTGTTTGTTCCATAAACACCAGAGAGACAAAATCACTGAAAAACGTAACATGGCGCAGTCGTTCCTTTAACAAAGAGTGCATTCTTCTAAGTTGAATGCATGCTGCACGATAAGGGGCGAGATCACAAAGGGATTGTGCAGCTTTTGTGGCCACTAAACCTGCAGGAATAAGACAAATAACTGTGCTGCTTCGAAAGAAGTGTCTCTGTGCCCCTCTGCTGCTTGCCTGGATCTGTATTAGCTTATATGCAGACACTGGGTGCAATATTGGCCTCTTTCTTTGCAAATGAGCCTTATTGCAAAAACATTTTTGAACAAATAAATGAGTAAAGCTCCTCTACATATCTTTTAAAAAAAATGAAATAACTGTAGCCCTGCCTAAAAACTTAATTTAGACATCAGGATGTAAACAAGTTAAAAGTGTAGAAGTACGGTTACAAATAGATATGGATGGATAAAATGTATAAAAATAAGAGAGTCATAATCTTTGCAGTTCAAAGGTTGGAGTTCTGCAAACGAGCATAGTTTGTTTCAGACGTGGGCCATACCCGGCTCTTTGGCTGTCGCCGACCGGCCTGCGGGACGTCAACGGGAAACTAGGAACAAAACGTAAATAAGTGTACAACATGCACGGAATACAGCTGCTTTTATTTTCTGCTACTGTCTTTTTTCTTAATTCACGTAGTTGGTTCGTTGGTGAATGTGTGAGAGCAGCAGCGTCACTGCAGTGTGTTGGTGAACTGAGTTTATGGGAGATGTGAGTGAGCTGTTAGCCCCTTAACAATGTTTTTAGCAAAACATGGACTTCTAAGTATTTATTTACTGAAGCCAAAGGTAAGGCCGCATGCTTAGTTTGTGGAGAACAGATCGCAGTGTTTAAGGATTACAATTTGAATCTCCATTACAAGACGAAACACACAGAGAAATAGAAAAACTTGACTGATGCAGAGCGACACGGACATCTGAGGCTTTGTAGCTAAGCTGCTAAAGCAACATGCTCAGAAGATGTTGGTTCTCTTTGGATCGACCTCCATATGTGAACAAACATTCTCCGTGATGGAGTTTAATTAATCCAGATCCAGATCCTCTCTCACTGACGATCACCTGTCAGCTGTCCTTCACATCTCACCTCACACATTCAGCCTGACTCCACTCCTCCAAGCCCAACACAGACTAGAAAATTTGGTAATTGGACTACAAACAATAGTAATAAAATTACGAATTTTGCTGAAACATGATCCCTGTCAGTGTTATAATACATAGATATTAAATATATATATTTGTTTGGATCATTATTCCTGCTGCCGATGTTTAAGGAGGAGCTCGTTTTAACTCCTTTATACTCTGTTGTTCAGTCTGGGTAGTTAGGAAGGGTTTGAAAAATGATATTGTGCAAAGTAACTAGTAACTAAAGCTGCCAGACAAATGTAGTGGAGTAAAAAGTACAATATTCCCCTCTGAGATGTAGTGGAGTGGAAGTACAAAGTTGAATAAAATGGAAATACTCAAGTAAAGTACCTTGAATTTGTACATAAGTACAGTATATATACAAATATACTAGTTACATTCCACCACTGATCATAATATTTACTCTTACCACTCACAGCTTATCAAAACCATACAATGTACTGCTTTTTATAAAGAGGTGGAATAATATTGAGCAGGATTGCGTTCAGTCTGTTGGTCCGGCCCTCCACAACAGTCCCTGATGTGGCCCCTTGGGGAACATAATTGGCCACCCCTGGTTTGTTTGATATGTACCTGATCCAGCATGTGTATTATGCCTAACAGCCTATTAGCAGCGTAGTCTGATAATCTTTGTTTTTTTAATTGGTGTGTACTGAAACTAACAGCCAATCCAATCCCATTCTCAGGTAGAGGGGTGGGGCTTAGTCGTACTATTGTACGAGAGCAATAATGTTCATAACTTACTGGCTGACGATCAGTTATCCTGTGGTTTGGACTGTTGTGCTCTACAAGAGGTAAATACCAGTTTGTGTATTGTTTTCTATACTGTGACTAAATGTTACAGTGTAAAACAAGTTGTGTTGCTAATGGAGAGTAGCCGTTAGCATTAGCATAATACTCGTTAGCGTTGCTTTCATGCTATTGCTAGATCGCCATGAAGCAGTGTATGGACGTGTTGCTGAGCTGATGTGTTGGATTCAGTAGACGGACGTTTGAGGAAAGCTCCTTGTGACCACTGAGAACTGTTTCCCGCGTTGCTGCTGTTTCTTCTGCGCTCTGCCTGCCGTCCATTACCCAGCTTCCCCTCACTTCCCTCTCTGAATATTCCTTGTATCCGTGTGTACTGACAAACGTGCACGTGCTTTTTGTTTATTGCTTGTGTGAACAAGTGAAGCGGCCATCACCAAACTTACCAAACTTAGTTTGAATGCCTTTGAAGTATATTTGGTGTGTCGAAGTTCATCACAGATAGGATAATTCATGTTTCGGTAAGAGCTGGTTAAAAGACAATTAGAACACCAGATAAAAGGACTTAATAAGAGGCATAGACCTTTTATTGTTTAAAACTGAACCCAGCCGCCCATAGTACTACTACACCTAGCAGATTCACATAATACTATATAGCTACATGGGATATATATATATATATATACATACATACATACATACATACATGTATATGTATATCCTCAGTGCACAGCGTCTCTCTCTGTGGAGGCGCTTTGATCGTTTCTGCTGTGGTGAGAACTCAGAAAATGTGTGAAATGACTCAAAAACTGTGTGTTATAGTAAATAAGACTCATTGAATATGTATTATTTCTGCTGCATACGTGTGATGTGCGGTGCAGAGGTGTAAATGGACACAGTGAAAGGAGCCTGAGTGATATGCTGTCATATCATTAGAGCACCTCAGTGAACAATACAGTTCTATTCTAATCTATGGAGTTATGTGGACATTTCATCATTTGGATAGTTCCATATGAACAGAAGCAAAGAACAATACTTAACACAATTACATTTTCTATAGACCACCGTTGAAATGATTCAAACTTCCCCACAGTGTCACATGACAGGGACAGTCCTTGGTGTTGAATTAGTTTGATTATTGAACTGTAAATATTGATTGAACTATTTCTATAGTGAAGTCTGAAGAAGACCTTTGCTAAAGTTAATTCCAGCATGTTCTAGGTTGCTTTTATTGTGAAACTCTTGCCACTAAACAGGAAACACCATATATAGTGGTCCTCTGAGACACCTGGCTGACACGGTGCAGCTCTATGGCAGCAGGTTGAATACAGTCAGACATCACATCATGTTATTTGTCTCATGCACTTCTATTCACAGGTGTATGTTGAACCTGTTGGGCGTAGTGTGTGGTGTGTTAGGATCCAGAGCTCAGTTCATTCCTCATTCAGGTTGAATGGTTACAATGGTTGAGAGGTCCCTAATGGTAAAGCAATGGAGCGTAGTTTAGATTATGTTGTCATGTTGTGCACGTCAAATCTAAATCTTTAGTAGCTGTCAAATAAATCATTCCAGTTGCCAGAATATTGTTTTCTGTAAACCACGGATATGTTGACTGTGGACGTTTGTGCATCGTAAAATGACGTATTTAAATAACAGTTTGTCAAATCAGGTCCACTGTGATTTCATTCAATTCAATATCTTCGTCATATTTTACACTAAAGATACATAATGATCTCAAATGATGAGGGCCTAAAGGCAGCTTTAGAGATTATGTCTAATATTGATGCTCCGTCTTGAAAAGTCCATTTGTAAAGAGGAATGAATAAAATAATATGAATCTAGTAATAGTCTCATTGAAATCTACAGTGACTGTGTGTGTGTGTGTGTGTGTGTGTGTGTGTGAGCCATAGAGCTCCAGTGATGTGACATGACCATGAACACACACTCTGTACTGTACACTCTGTGGTAGGTTACAATATATTGCATGACTATTAATCATTATGTCTACATTGTAATATTAAAATACAGTAAAAAGAGTCCAAAATTATATATATATATATATATAGACACATTTTATTCATATAGTAAATTAACTGTATGGTACATTTTATTATACATTTACTCATATTATTACAATGTTTTATAGTCCCTAGTGCACATAAACCTAAAACATAAAGTCAAGTTTAAAGGTATAACATGCAACAATTTCCTAAAAACCAATGTTTCTCTTCAGACCCACTGTCTGCAGAGACTCCCTGCCTGGATCTTCTCTTCTTACTTGGCTGTGTTCAGGATGTTTCTGGGTGTCAGCAAAGAGCACTTGGGGGAGTGACCCCCCAGCCAATAAGCAGGGTGAGCAGCCATTAGGGGCAGGTAGGGCTGTGTCATCAGAGAGGACTGTGAATACAAATGATGTTGTTATTGATCCTCAAAGCTTATAATGTATTATCTATGAATATAGCATCTTCATAAATTGCTTATAATTGGCGTTAGAATTTAATGTGGTCATCACGTTCAGGAACAAGTGTCTTTGTGCTTCAGACTCGTTCTGTAGATTGGTGGTGTCAGTACGGTGGCCTCTGTGTGTATTGTACGTGGGAAAGTATGAATACACATGCTCAGAGTTACCAAATGACTAAAGTAAATCAAAATCCTGTTTGTCTGTAATTCAGTTGACATGAATATGGATTTATTAGATATTTAGGTTTTATTAACACATTTTCTTATCTTCTTTGATTGATTTCTTATTTAATATGTACAGTCTACTCAGCAGAGCACCAAATATGGATTCATCTCTTCTTTTTCAATGAAATGATATATCTGTTTGTCTTCAATGGGAAACAAACAAAGACAATAACAGAGCATTCTTTTTAAGATGCAAGAAATAACTGGTAACTTTGTGCGTTTGCTTGGATTTCAATCCACCATGGCAGGAGGGGAAAGAAGTGTTGTCCCTCAGAGCAGGTGAGCCTCTTTGTGTTCTGCTTGTGTTTGAATAGCCCTGATTAGAACAACCTGGATACAGAGGAGAGCAGATGTGTAAACAAACATTAAAGTCTTCTGGTGCTCTGATTGGGGTTGGACATGAAATATTCACCAATAGGTGTGCGTGTCCTGGCACTGGGCTCTCAGCCAGGACACTCCACGTCTTTGTTTCCTTCCACAACGCCCCACCACTTCTCTATTTAAGGGAAGAAAGGCACTAGATGAGCCAGATGGCCGCGGCTCCCCACCGCCCCCACCCATATGAAATATTCAGCCAAGACCTGAAAACTTTATGATTGTCTTAAAATAGGAGAGAAAAAGCAAACACCTGTTTATAGGTTCAGCTGCGCTCCTCCCTGAAAACGCCGTTCCTCTCGAGGGCGCACAGCCCTCGTGCTCTTTTTGGAATTTCTTGAAGCAAGTGGATATGACATGTTTCAACTAGCTACAGTATATCGGAGTATCTTCAGCTGTCACATTTGGCCCTCATTGTCATGTCTGTCATGGTCTGCGTAACACCCTCCTCCCCAGAGAGAGGGGACTGCAGGTCACTCATGTCAACTTACTTTTGGTTGGTTAAGGGCACCGAGCAGGTGCAAAGGGTCACTAAAAGATCCCTACCTACATTCAGACCATTGTCTTTTGTATGAGGAGTTCTCTGAAATGTTTGAACATGCCAAGGAGACGTTATCTTAATAATACGTCTTCATCTGCATCTATTTCCAGAACTGGTAATTTGGATGTTCAACATTCTTGTTTCATTTTGGTTTCTTTAGAGAGGGGTTTGGATGTCTCGCAACATTAATCAGAAGGTCCAAACTCTCAACATTGACCAGTGCATAAAGGTTTAGATATATATATATATATATATATATATATATGTATATATATGTTGATGTACTCAAACAATTTTTCCAATTTACTTCCAGTTCAGGAATGTAAATAAATGATAAGTACACACTGTTCTGGCTAAGGAAAAAAGAGAAAGATGTTCCAGATGAATAAAAGATGAAGATGAATAGTTCAGTAACTTCTCGTGGAGAACCTGATGATCTCCTCTCTGAGGTGTTGGTGGCTCCATGAAACACTGCGTGTCACGTGAGAATAAGTGACGTGGAAAGTTATGGATGGTTGAAACTTTTTTGCTTCTTTCCTCTCTACGTGGTGGTAGTACAGATGTCAAATTAAAACAATCAATTCAACTTTTGTATAATTAATAAAGCTAAATAACATCCAGCTTCATGTTCACTTGAACTGGTCCAGGAGACATTCTACTCAAACCTGCTTTACTCGTATCAAACATAAACGTAGAACATAGTTGCCTGGTCATCAGTCCAGTCCTCAGCATAGCATACAGTGTGAACATCAGCCTATAGGCTATGGCTGCACAGCTCCTGTAACTTATAGATAACACTGCTAGTATTCATTTCATCAGCAGCATCATTCAAACTGCCTCCCCCAGATCTCCTGTCATGCATGACATTTGCTAGGCCATGACTTGGTTATTATTACTGAGAGATGTGCATCCATCATTGCCCTGCTAATTAAGCATTTTAAATTCAATATTCAATCAATAGTCAATGTCAATCCAGCTTGCATTAGTCAAGAGTTGAAACTAAACGTGGACTGAGAGACTCGATGATCATGTTCTTGTTTTAAATTGATATATATATTAATATAATGTTAGTGTCTGGACTAATCCCCACAGAGTTTTTTGAATTATGAAACGGGTTGATTTTGTAGTGGCTCAAAATGAAACGATTGCTTCAATGTAAGATGAACATGACACTAGCTGGCCTGTAGTTCTATTTACCGGTACATTTCTCTTATGTTTGGTGAAATATGGTCTTCATGTCTACCTTGTTAGCATGTTGTCCAAATCAAAGAACAGGTGCATGTTGGGTTGTTTTAAAGGAGTAATGTAAGTAGTGCATCCGACCCCACAATAACATCAGCAGTGGTTTCCTTAAACTATAAATTCTCCCTTCTTTGGTGTTCACACCTCATCTTTTGCATCTTCCCCTTCGCCTGAGTGAATACATGTTCCAGCATGTTGTGATTCAAGTTCCGCATCTTGTCAGCATGTGTGTGTAGGTGTCTGTGTGTGTGTGTGTCTGTGTGTAGGTGTCTGTCTGTGTCTGTCTGTGTGTGTGTGTGTGTGCGTTCGGCCTTAATAACACCACCTCATTCCTCGGAGAGTTATCTGTTCAGAATCAGTGGGGACTGAGATCGCTCTCTTCCCTCGGGGAGGCTTTTTTTCCCCAAAGACTCGCTCTCCTCCACGAGATTGCAATGATGAACAACAACACACAACACCTAGAAAGTAGGCCAAAAGCATGTCTAATCAGTCCTCCTTCCAGACAACTTTTGTTGAGAAGGAATGGGAGGACGGAGAGGGGAAGAGTTGTGTTTTTGACAAAAACAATGTCTTAAACTGCTTATTGAAGCACCTGCTTTCTTGCAACCATCGCGGTAAATAGAACTTGAAGAAAAACTGCCCCAGGACCCTCACATCGGAGGAGGAAGAACTCCTCCAAAAAGAAACCTTTAACGGGGAGAAAAAAAAGGAAGAAACCTCAGAGAGAGCAACGGAGGAGGGTCCTCTATCAGGATGGACAGAAGTGTGACAGATGTCATGTGTACAGAATGAACAGCATAACAGAGTTATAACACATTACATGCATGTGACAGAAACGATTCATATGAGAGTAAAGCAGTAATATAGCACTAATAGAATAATACTGACTAAAAGATGACTACTAATAATAATGTGCGTAATGTATGTGTCTTTTAATCTTTGATTACAGAGTTGCACTTGTGAAAATAAATGTTCCTTATTTCATTAAATGTTTCACATTTTAGGAGGAAGTGCATCCGTCTCCGCCTCACCTGTCCAACAGTGACCACTGTCACTCTCTCTTCTTTTGGTCACCACGGTTTACTAGAGTCTTCCTGTTTGTGTTTCCAGTTAGTGTCACTTGTACTTGGTGAGGATCTGTGGACAGATATTCACACTATTCATCAGATATACTACATCACCTGCTCTGAACATAAAGTATCTGTGGTTTGCAGAAACGTACAATGCCAACATGTGTTCTGGGTGACTGGGTTAGAACTTCCAGAGGAAAGAAATGGTGTTGCTATGTTAAATCCTGTTCTGTGCCTGCTTTCTGCTCTTACTATCTAATATTAAAGATGAGTTTTTTATCCACTGACCTCAGGGGTGTGTGTGTGTGTGTGTGTGCATCTGCTCATGACCTTCTAATGCAGAGCCCCGGGGCAGGCCAGCCATCCTCTGACCTTAACAGAGTTTAGAGAGAGAGAGAGAGAGTCAGTCCGCTGGCTAAGGACCATCATTCTGCAGAGAGGCTGGGGGGGGGGGGGGGGGGGTACGTCTGCTTCAGCATTGATCCAAATGGCCCGTTTTGTCCAAATATGAATACAGAAATGTAACCAAACACTGAGCTCAGTCCCATCACACAACTGGTGGTAAAGGTCAGACACAGTATTTGGTTAAAGGCCAGTTCAACACTCACAACTCACAGGAAAACAATGCTGCTGTCCGTCCTTGCTCTGCTTGTGCATTCATTTCATCGACATAAAGGCATTGTGCAATTGTCGGAACGAAAACAAAAAAAATGCTGGGTGGTTCAATGTCTCAGCCCATGGTTTGGTACAAAGCTATCAAGTGTGCCAGTTTCACTTCCCGATGAGGGGATCAGAGGTCTGCATCTCACCATTTTGTTCGCCAAACAGACAAATGAACAATCATACCTACTTCGTGCAGTGTTTGGCCAGGAGTGTGTGTGTGTGTCATTCAAACAATGACAAATGAGTGCAACACCACGACCATCTTTGAGGAGAGACCATCTGAAAGCGTGCTTTGTTCTTTCGGGAAGAGACCGGCGAGGCAGTGGAGGCCATCACAACAGGCACGTACACCGCGGTCGCGTTATCAAAATCGGTGGTAATACTGTTACTTCTGTGTGTTTCAAACCAAACACAGAGCAACTTTTACAGTGTGATTACATAAAAAGTCAGCAGAGCGATTCAGGAGGACATGAACTGATGGAGATTATTTTTCTCGCAGGGTGTTGCAGACTGAGGCACTGGTGCTAATTCTGAAGCAATGTGGTTCTGCTAGATCAGTGATCCTCAACTGGTGGGTCACGGACCCGTTTTCAGTGGGTCACGGGCCTTTGCCTGAAAAAATAAAATTTTATTTTGAAGGGGATTTTTTATGCAGCGGAGTTATTCACACTCACTAACAGTATTTGGCGTAAATGCTTTGTAATGCTAATAGACACCCGCCATTTCACAGTATAGAACAGGGGTCACTAACTGGCAGACCACGGTTGTTTCCGGACCCAGGACCTAAAACCGATAAATAATTGATTTGACAGTTGTTTACTACACAGAGATGTTACTACTACTAGGCTTCTTGAATATATATATATATATATATATATATGGCACTAAATAGTGCAAGTTAGATATTATTGTAATGTTCCGGACCTTTGCACGAGGAGATTTTCTCAATCTGGACCTTTTGGAAATTTACTTGAATACCCCTGGTATAGAAGAACACCCACAAAGTTTGTTGTCATGTGCTAATTGAGCATGGTGAAATGCAGTGGTGGGCCGTCAGGGCCAAGCCTTCTCTGCTGGCCTAAACAGAATCACAAAGTTATATCTATTTTATAATTTAATAATTTTTCTTAAATACACTACATGTATTATAATTTATAAAAATATTTTTCCCATTATCTTATTTTCTCATTGCACAGCTACTGTCTTCCTCAGTTGCTCTGCTTCCAGTGCAGCTTGTTTTAAGTAGAGCTTTTATCCAATCAGATTTCACCTCTGTGTCTCTAGGTAAGAAGAGAGGCCCGAGGCCTGCAGACTCACAAGTGAATCCCTTTGCAGTTTAAGTGAATGGGGACGATATTGTTGATTGTCATAGTCTTCATCCAATCAGATCTTTAGTTTGAAATGTTGGGCGTATTCTTTGATGTGTCAGAGCCTGCTAGCTGGCCTACAAGTACGTCAGCATTAACGGGCAGCTCAGTTTTAAGGTGCAGTTCTGCAGTAAGGTGCAGCGTGTGCTGTGATTGGTCAGTGGGCGAGCACGTGACTATCGTGAAACGAAACTTAAAATAGCCACCAGAGGCTTACTACTATACAATTACGAGCCTACTATATAACATCAACAAACAATATGTGGTGAGAGAGAGAGTGTGTGTGTGGGGGGGAAGCAAGAAAGCTACCCAAAAATGGCAGATGTAGTCTCGTACGTGACCACGCCACGCAAGACTACAAAATGGCGGCGGGGCCAAGATAGAGGCCGCGTTTACACACCACGTGTGTCTGAGATGGGTAGCAAAACCTACATGTGTGGGTTAGTTAAACAAATAAGGCACAGAAAAAGAAGAGAAAAAACCCCAAAGAAAGCTCAAAACAAGACAGATCCTCACCGCCGCAGTAAAATACACAAACTGTTACTTTATTACACCGAAACCCGACTGGCGAACTCAGATTCAGCAACCGCGGTTCTGGTCTTTTAAAACCTGTTCAAAACGGACCTATTTTTTAGGCCTCTGCTCGAAGATTGCATACTCATACTAAAAAGAGTATATCTCTACAACCACAAGGTCTATTTGAATAATTGTGGTGTTATAATAAAGGAAACACTTGTGATGTTTGTTCAGATGTGTACATATCAGTATATATGTTACTGGTTAAGAGTAAATGAAGATGGCACACAGCACAAATTGAAAAGTTTCAGGTTCGCCTAAAAAAAAAAAAAAAAGCATTTACAGGATTATTATTTCTTGTGGAATGATGCAGCTGCAGGTCTACACGTCTCCCAAATCATAGCACAATATGTGAACAGTCTCTCTGCAAAGTCTGACTTTGATAAAGTGAAGCAGAACAAAATTAGAGAAGTTTTAGTACAGAGAGTTCAGACGAGGTCACCAAAATTGTCATTTTGGAACCATGTGTGCCATTTGAATTTTCTCATGTAGCAAACTATATATTTCACTTGTATATCACTAATGGTGTTCAATTTGATCTACAAATTTAAATGTTGATTGAATGAATCAGAAGATGTGATCATGAAGGCCTTTACTGAGCCAACAGAGTGATACACGGTATTCTTACTCTTGTTTTTGGAAACATTGGAACAAATGTCTGTTTTTCTTTTAACCACGAGTGAATTTTAAACTACGATGATTATACCTGCGTCTTGGTGTTCTCGTATTGTATTTAGTTTTTGTTGTATTTGTTTTTGTTGAATATCGATGTTGATGCCACTGAGATTTTGGATGTGGCAGCATCATATCACATTATACTACATCTACATGTCAGAATCTTTTATGCCTCAAAAACTATTTGAAAGATACTATATATTTTGGGGTGTAGAAAAGGCAAATAAGTATGTTGTATCTATGATTTGCATATGCTGTCTCCATTTCTGTTGCGTGTTTTTAATATTTATTTTTTTTATAAATTTGTTGAGTTCATTTTTTTCAGGGAACTAGTAGTTAAGTGCTGATTTGGAGGCACTGTTGGCTGCTTTTAAAATCCAGTTATGTATCTGTTTAGCTTCAATGGTGGAGAAACATGTTCATTTTTTCAGCGGTTTACTTCTATGAGTCGAGTGTAGACTGCTGACCTTCTAGCGTCAGTTAGCTGGTTAGCGTTTAAGTAACAAACACAAGGTCACACATCATGTATCCCGTAGGCTTCACAGTCTCAACCAAACTAGTATCTGGTCCAACCACAACCCGAACCAGCGGATATTCTCTCTCAAGCTCTCAACCTCAAAATGGGTTTGAGGTTCACCGTTCGTTGGAAATGAATGGAGCAAAAATGTATGCACGTTTTAAAATTAAGTAAAATGGTCAAAATCAATACTTTATTGCGAGAAAAATGTGTGTTATGTTTGTTTTGTGCTTGTAACTTTTAAAGTGAGTCCACCTCTCTTCATTTGAAGAGCATCATTAACCATCAGTAGCAGAGCTGCTTTACTTTTTAAGCAATTGATCCCCGAGGACTTCAGAGTGACTCCTCCTCTGGTTTACCGTCTCGTCGCTCTGCACGCTCACAAGGTGGATCAACTGGCATTGTGTATCTAGCGGGAGATCCGGGTGTCTGCATCTAGTCTGTGCTTGAATCACTGGCCTCCTCCGGGGGGATGGGGAGCTTTGCCTGGCGCTGGACACGCCAAACTGAAGAGCACGGCAGGAGGCAAAACACTGATTTTTAATTGATACATTAAACAGTCAAACAGATTGCACAACCTCGGGCCATGAACAGAACAGCATGCACAACTCCAAGCCCCAGGCAAGCAGAGAATCACTATCTCTCTCTGTTGTCTCCCTGTCCTTATTCTTACACTTACTCTCTATTCCGCGGGGGATGCACTTTTGTTGTGTTGTCTGGTTCAGCTGAAAACTGTGCACGCACACACAGACCTGCAGTTTGCAGAGGAGCTGCTGCTTCACTCAGGCAAAGCTGCAGCACTGGAGTGGCAACCAAAGTCCCTGTTTTGTGGAAATTGACTTGTCTTTAATTTGGCTTCCTGATCTCAGCCAGCAAACACTCAAATTGCGTCATGTTCCTCCTGCTTGTGTGTGAGTGTTTGATCAATGGAGCTCCCACTCCAACTAATGCGCTTTAAATAGGAGTGTTTGTTGGTCGGCAGGACTAATCAAAATGATTCATGCTAACCTAGCATGACGTCACTGGAGGCCAAGGTAAAGCCCAGTAGATACAAAAAAACACATGACATTTATGTTCCAGACTCTCTGTGAAGCTCCGCCAAAATGTCAAAGCCAGCCTATCAATAATATGAAAATACGAGTGTACACCTAAAGCATGCATGTATCTGTTACTTTATATGAATGCTGTAAGTCACGTCAAATTGTCTCTCAACTGCAAGGTAAATTCAGGTGCTTAAACTCCCTCAGTTATTTGTTTGTTGAGGTGAGACGTCAGCCTCTAAACTCTGTTGGCACAAAATAGCCAAGAATAAGGCTACATCCACACGAATACTAATACTGATCTCCGTCCACACTGGCGTTTCAGCATCATTTTCTAAATGATCTCCGTCCTTCACGTACACTGGCAATGCGGGTGGGTGCCGATGTAAACAGGAAGTAGATTGGTTGCTTAGTTAAAAATAAATACGACAGTAATAAAGTAGAAAGTATGAAAGGTCGTGTTTGATACTTAAGATATTCCTCTAAAATCTTCCTCTATAAACTCAAACTTTTTCAGACTTAGTTACAATGCTGCGGGTCTTGCTCTATCTCTGGTGAAGAATAACAAAACAGCTAACCACAGACGACACCACACTATTGCAGCACTATTAGTTAATTCTCAACCATGGGACTAGAAAATCATTTGAACTCAAGGTTCACTCACTTGCTTGCTGTCCACACTTCCTGTCATGGCCTCCATCAGTGGCGTGAAGTTGGTTCAGTTGTCATCACATGCCTTCATTTCTTTTTTAAATACAGACATTTTGTCATACCACACAACATTTTTGTTTTTCATTTCTCTCCAGCTGATGAAAAGGGTCAAACCATCAGAAAAAATCAGTTCAAGTGTGAACGGATGACGGTAGAACTGCTCTACAGGACTGTTTTGACTCATGTCCAGAGATAAAGCAACCTAGGAGAACCACATCAATCCTGAGTGACACAACGTGATCTACTCAACATATTTTGCTGCTTGGGCGGAAGCCGCCTCTTGCGTATTTTCTTGACACTGAAGGTTCTCGCGTGGTTGGTGTTGTGGCGCAATGCCAGTTAGGTTTGGTCAAAAGGGTTGAAACAAAACATCACGGTGTGGCTTCAAATATCCACACTTGTAATGTAACTGAAGCTACAGACGTGTCATGATGTGACTGTGTCTCGCGACCATCGTCTGTTAAATTTACTCTTTTGCTGTCTGGTGTTTGTTTGTCCCATCACCACTTCTCCCACCCACACTTTACAGACTTCCTGCTCTCAGCCATAATGAGGTGGATGGGTTTACATTAGAGTTAGTTGAAAGCCTGGTGCGTCTCATCAAGATGATGAAGGGTGGCTTGTGCGTTGCCATCAAGAAGTGGTAGTGTTGCCAACTCCTCAGTAAGGAAAGTAGCTATTGGCTGTCCTAAAAGTCACTAGAAGTCGCTAAATGACGTCATTGCCTAATTTGCCTAGTTGAAAAAAGTGAGTAAAAAACACCCAAATATGTTTAGAACTACAAATGAACATTCTTCAGTTGATTCTTTTTTTAAAAATGTTATCTTGCCATTGAAATAGGCCATCACTTCTTATGGACCCCATTGTTAATCCCCGTCATACCGGAGGCATTGTCAGTCCGTATACCCAGGAGTTTCTCTGTTTTAAAAGACATTTACATCTACATCCCACTCTGTAAGTCAGTGGAGGCTTTACGCATGCGTGATTTATTTGCAGTCTGGACGCGGAGAATGTGTCTCCTCTCTGCTCTGACTGCAGCGCGAGGCTACTGTGAGACTGACTGCCTGTGAGTGCTTTGGGACGGTGGAGGGGCTCACGGCAGCACCCGCTGCTCGTTGAGGACAGTAACTGCAGAACGATACGTGATTTCACGTCAGAGTCAAAACACCAGAAAAAGTCACTAGTCGCTTTTGACAAAAAAAGTCGGCAAGAGGATTTGGAAAGTCGCCAGATTTAGCGAGAAAGTTGGCAACACTGAGCAGTGGTGGGCTGTGCATTTTATACCTGGGCCTTCAGTGCTGTCCTATTACAGTTGAACCACCTCCTAATAACCTCATTATGACGCCACAGCTACGGGTTATTATTTGTTTTGTGTAAAAACCGCATATTCACATAACACTGCAACATTTGACAAGTGAAATAAAATGTTACATGAAGCTCACACCTACAAATACACTAACTAAAACACGCATTCTGCCACACACTCAAGGGCACGGGCCATTCAAAGTTTTCACATCAGAGGGAACAATATTAACCGTATCATAAAAACGACACCAAAGACAAATGAACACAGTAGTAACGCTGCTGCAGATGTAAAACAAAAGCAGTTCACTTAACAAAGCTGCTGTTCACTTCAAGACATAGTCCATCCTCCTTGCTTTGATTACAAAGAGTTCAATGACACGGTTGTACAGAACATCGTTTCAGTTCCAGTAAGAAGTCCTTCTCGATTCATGGACGCCAGTGATAACAGTCAAGCCTCCCCAGTTGTATTTCTTAAATACGTTTTGTTGTTTTCTTTTATCTTTAAAGGGAAACACAAGGTGAATTTAGACATGCAGTTCTGACATTGAACACTGACGTAAAAGTGCTTATAGGTAAGTGCCTGGTGATGAGAATCAGGTGTGTTGACGGGAAGCAAACAGTGATATTGGTGAGAACAGGAGCCTGCAAAGAACCCAAAGGATAATAAGAGACTAAAGCCACACAGACTTAACCTTTTCACCTGCTGCTGTCTGGAAGGAAACAGACGTATCAGCTGCTGAACCACCAGACATCAGAACAGCGTCTTTCCTCTGGCTGTGAGACTCATCAACCTCTGCACTCCATCCTAAATAAATTAAATGGTGCTCCTTTCTTTTGTGCTACTTTAATATAGTTTTATTGTATTGATGATTTTCTTGTTATATTCAATTAAATAAGAATAGAATATATGTTTATATATCTCCGGTGTGTATAGCTTGAAGGGTTCCAAAGCGGCATTTCATTTTGCAATCCTGTATTGCGAAATGACATTAAACCTTGTAAATCTATAAGTAGTATGTATAGTATATAATTGTGGTGAAGATGAAGTTCAGTAGTCTTCATATAGATCCATGCTCAGTCCTTCATGTTAGTTTAATGCAGATGTGAGTACCTATTGTTCGACTCAGCCTGGTGACATGCTACATAAGGCAAAGCGACTCACATCTTACATTTGTTTCTTGGAGTTTTCACACTTTAGTCAACAATGTGAAGATTAGATAGGGTAAAATCTCATTAACTGCCTTTGTGGTGTTGACATTTCATTTGCATCCAGCCAACGAAAATACATTACTTCATTTCACACTTTGCTCTCCCAATTTCCTCCTCAGTTATGCCAGAACAAAGGGAAACAATGTACGAGTGTAATTTCATTAGCGTTTCATTAATGCACAGATGTCAACAGCAGCGTACAGTACAGTACAGTATTTGTCGATGCTTCCTCTGGGTGTTAGCGAAGCTGTCAGCATGCTGTTAACGACCTCTAAACCACCTCATGGACGAACCTTCCACTCCTCTCGCGCTCTACTCGCTCTACTGGAAAGACGGTTTGACATTTCATGAATGAGATGAATTACAGTGGTTGGTAAAATAAAGTGTTCATTTTCTCATAACAATAAATAAAGAATTTAGTAGACATTAGGACGTGATAATGCATACCTTTCAAAATAAAAACCTCTTTACATAAGACTTTACATAAATTTATAATAATGAATTATAAATTTGAATCATGAATTTGCTAAATTCATGATTTAGCAAAACAAACAGACTAGCTACTCAGAGCAAATCAAATCCATATACTTTGTCTCTTTACAACAGAAATAATTATTTGTGGGAAGTTGTGTCGGTGATTCAATTATCTGATTCAATAGATTAAAAGAAATGAATAATAATAAATGTCCTGATTCTACATGGCAACTTTTCAATCTGGCAATTCACTGCACCTATTTCTCCTAATCCTAATACATATTTTAATGCTCACTGATGTGTGTACACACTCTTTTGTGATTCTGCTTGTTTGTCTCGTATGTGCTATATTACTTCTATTGTCTTACATGTCGTTGGCAAAACTCTGATGTAAACCCATCCATGTCATTATTAGACAGTCAGAGCAACTGACGTAGAATAAAGTGTGAAATTCCACGTAGGATGGGTCAAACAGACAAATAACTTTCACCCAGGAGACCGTTGTTCATGTCCTGTGTGAAAGCAAGTCAACTTTGACTTATTTTACCATAGTTTTCTTACGTAGCTCCTGTACAATGTGGAGGATTTCAGTATTAAAGATAGAATTAGTGGGATTTTAGAATTAGTTTAGTATGATGATTAGCACCTCTTATGGTGAATAGAAGTGTCAAAATAATAAGAATGTTACCATGGGTTAAAGAGTTGCAATATATTTATCTATGAGATGTAATATGTTTAGAATGAATATAGGAAGCATCGTGGAAATGCCGCACATATGCTTGTAAAAAGTGTCAAAGTATCAGGAAGTACCAGAATACTTATCTAGTGTAGAGTGTGTTTACTATAGGAGTGTTGAACCATAAGAGACAATTATTGGATGTATTATTAATGAATGTATTAATCTGTAAGAATAGTCGATAGGGATAGACAGGATTTTAAATTGGGCTTTAACAGAGGACACCAGGATTAGAGCGAGGACCCAAGAGGAACCCAAGAAGGAGGAGCTACAGACGGAGACCAATAGGAGACGACGAGGGAGTCAGCTGACTAAGGCTAGGAGGAGTCAGCTGGATTTAGACCAATAGAATTTGAGACAGATATTTTACGGACTATGAAAGGAGATTCAAATGATTATTTCAGTCTCTTCCTTACATTTCGTCCTTCAGGTAACAAGCTTCCTGTTTGGAGTGTGTGTGAAAGCTGTTCTCGAGAGCATTTTACTATCGATAGTTAATTCAGATTGCATTTGTTATTAAATACATGTTTTATTTTGAAACCTGAATTCAGCGAACTTATTTTTGGCGCACATGCGCAGTAAGAAGTAAATAGAGAACCAGGCCATTTGCTGGGCTCCTGTAGCTTGACGATATATTCATATGCCTCAACAACAACAGAAGTTTATTCTGAAATCACTATGCATGTAACAAGCAGAAACTGCACTTTCCCAGTGAACATGAAGTTTATTTTGAAAACACACTTAGCATGTACATGCACTTGTTACATGCACTGAAAAAATCGACTTACTTAAAAAAGCTAGGTAACAATTTCAACACAGAAACTCTTTATAATTTATACTCAAGAAATTCTCAAGTTAAGTTTATTTGCTAGTAAGAATTATTTTTTATCTCAAATATTCTACTTGTTTTACCTTATTTCGTCCTCAGACATAACATGTACTTAGCCTTTGATAGTAATCTTTACTCAGGCTACATTTGCATCTAATTACAAAACCCCAGTAAAAATCAATTACGTGTTTCATGTTTATTTAACTAGCTTTTCTTGACTTCTTCTATTGAGAAATATTAAGTAATATTTACACAATATATCTTTTATCTACTACTACTCTACACAACTATTTAAATATGAATTTGTTGCATTTTTTAACCTGGGCTACTTTTATTTAATACAATTGTCTCAACATAAGGCTTCTACAAAACATGAAACAGCTTATTTTAAACTACAGCACCGTTACTTGTTAACTGGTGAAAGAGGTAACTGCTGACAGACACACACCAATAACAACATATATAATCTGGTGGCATTGCCAGACAAAATATTTCTAAATCAATGCTGCCAATAACAAATTTAAGGACACAAACGCTTAGTCATTTAACAAAGGCTTTTAATTTGAAACGACGGGTACTGCTTGACAACACTTCGATACGCATAGATGAAGCCAATGAGCAGAAGGCAAGCCTTTACCACACTTTTACAGTCATCAAGAACCTCTTTTCCCTCGATGACGATCAACACATTGTCAGGGGTGAGGCCTTCCTGCGTTGCATTTAACCCTATAACACTACTAAGTTGATTTTAACTTGTGTCAACTGTTGAGGTCAACTTGCTGAGATTCAACGTCCTTTAATATTCTGTGAAATATATAGAAAAATTATATTTAATCTTTATTAAGCTTTAATCTTCATATCGATAGCATGTTTTATGCCCACACAAAAAACAGCACATAAACAAGTCAACATAACTTGAATACTGAGATACACAGTTGATATGTGACACTAACTCAACACAGTACTGGTGCATTGTTCCATGCCCACAGCCTTAATCAACCGCATTGGATAGATAGGGGCATAAGACACCAGTTTAAAACTGATGACAGAAATATAAGTTACTGTAAAGATATTTCTGAATATGATAGTGACAAAAGAATGTTAAGTGTATTAAGACTCGCTCTAAAGTCACTAATCCCACCACATATGGGATCTTTTTTAGCACATGACATGTGCTTGTTGCTGCTCAGCTATGAATCCCCGTCTTGTCACTTTTCGCCTGTCTTGACCTCGGCTGCTCTTGAGGATGCCCGAGAGAAAGCGTGCTGTGTGCGTGTTGCAGAAGTGGGCTTTACTTAACCGGAGTAATTCAGTCCTCCCCCTCTCCCCCCACGTCGACGGAGCACATGCCTATCGAGCGCCGCGTCCCCAGGCCAACAACTTTTTTAAGGGAGAACTCTGTAAAATTGCGACCAAAAACATGGCCACAAAATGTAGCGGCATGAGCCATGTCTGTAATGATGTCCCAAGTTTGCTAGCACGATAGCCTAACTAGCTAGCACGCTAAACTGACCAGTTCACGACACTTTTCAGTATTCACGTATTACCCAAGCACATTTTACTTTGTTGTGTCAGGTTGTACAGTCAATACAGTAGTTTAGTTAATAATGATCACATTTACTTATACAAATGAGCATACATAATTACAAACAAACACCAAGTAACATATTAAGTGAAAGAAGATATTTGAAAGTAAAAGCACTGAAATAATAATTTCTTGTAATATTTACAAAAATAATAATTACATGGCCAAAAAGACAGATTTCTTACTGGTCAAAACGTATGAGAGTGGATTGAGTGTTTATCATAACTCCAACAGTCTGATTTTGGATACATAAGGAAACTATTGTGTCTTTCTTTCCATTATTATTCTAATTGTAATTGTAGTCCATCGTTTCAGATAGCCTGAACCCCATGTGTGTTGCTGTGGACTGGGACACCACCAGCTAAAAGTAGCGACTCTGACACTCCCAGAGAAACCCAGAGAGTGAAGCCAGGCCGACAGTAGTAACAGCAGCAGCCATAGAGTGTGTTCTCATTCTTACTGGCTGGATATCAGCTGCTGCCATCTGTGCCAGCCACATCTCACATTCAGCTCCTCTTTTGAGCCCAGAAATCGAGCAGGCAGATTCTCCTAAAGCCTTGGCATTACACAGGGAGTGGAACAAATGGGATTTCTTTCGTCTTTGATCTTTATTTTCAGTCTGATGCCATCTGCATGCATAGGTTCTAGCATGGCCCACTGCTGCAGACAAGGGAGCCCCATTAATATTGAAATTATAGTAATTATCCAAAGAGGCCGCGTGCATGCATGTTGTCACATGCCCCATTGTGAAGGCTGCAACTGCTATTCACATTCTATTACAGATATGGAAGTCTCTACATGGAGATTCTATGTTCATAGATACGCATATATATATATATATATATATATATATATATACACAGTATATTTAGCTGACCCCCTCAAACAGAATGTGCAACAGTCAAAGCTGTGATTAAGTGTTATGTTGTCATTGCTTTTGGTTGTCACATTCAGGAAGTTTTCAGCATAATCACACAGCCCATTACAGTCAGAAGCAAAGTGTGTAAATGATGAAAGAGGCCTAATCCTCAGGAAAGGTGGATGCTGCTTCTCCCTGTAGCTGAGGAGCAGATGGAAATTTGCTTTCAACTTTCTTCACCACTCTCGGAAAACTGAATATCAAATCAACTTTTATCCATAGAAAGTGCATACCCCGTTTTTATACCAGTGAAACTGTCCATGGAATAATGGTGCTGATTTGATTTCTTGAAGAGTTAGATGGATATCACTATCATGTGTGTTAAGTGGAGCTGAAGTCAGCACCAGGCGACTTTAACGTTGAAGTGTCTAAAGCTGCATTCTCTCTAATGTCCATCAGGGGGCGACTCCTCTGGTTGTATAGAAGTCTATGGGAAAATTACTTGACTTCTCTCTTGATTTATTGTAATGAATCATTGTATCATCTTGTATAGCACCATTCTAGTCTTCCGACCACAAAGCGCTTCAACACTACATGTCATTCACCCATTCATACACTGATGGCAGGCTACCATGCAAGGTGCCACCTGACTCACTAACACTCGCACTCATTCATACACCGGAGGCACAGCCCAACGACGCATCGACGTGGACTTGAGGATCTTCAGATTGAAGGACGACCTGATCTATCTCTGAGCCACAGCTGTAAACATGAGTTTATGGTCTCAATCTCTAGTTTCAAGTCTTCTTCAATACAGCATGATGTTCATTTAGTAAATTATGGTCCATTTAGACTCAAATAGACCATAAAGCAGGGTATGCTTAAGGGCACCATAGCGCACGAAGCATACAACAACCAGTTACCACAAAGACGATCGAACTTGAAAATTGATAGAATTCATAGAAAGACTTTTTTTTTTTTTAAACCCATCAACTTAATGAAAGACCAACTTAAAGAATTGTGTTTTTAGATGTTTTTTGAGACACTCAACAGATTCAGCAGATATAATATTGGACCTAAGTGAATGTCGGTTGTGTAAGGAATTAGTAGCTTATAAATGTAGGCAGGAGCTCGGCCATGGAATGCCTTATAAGTGATTAAAGGATTGAACAGGCCAGATTGTAAGAATGCCTAATTAGTTATGTGGCAGAACAATATTGTATATACCGTATATATGGCCAAGATAAAGGTTAATTTAGATATGGCAACAACTCACCTCTGCCTGTTTCCTCTTCCCAGGGTGTTCGGGCAAAATATTTCCCCAGGGGCTTGAGCACCCATTTATAGTTCCAGGAAGTACCAACTACAGGAAGTGGGTAGGGGGGAAGTAAAGATATGTGTTGCTGTTTATTTAGATTAATTATTTGTTTGTAATTTACTTTATATATAGGGATGGTAAATATTTGTAAAGTATTATTGATGTCTTGGGGTTGGGGAAATAATGTAAATATTTATTGTACATATATTGTTATCGATCTACTTACCTGCAGATGGTATGGCTGGGCTAATTAGAGGGACCCGGTGTATAAAAGGAGTTCCATTCCTTTGTGTAAGGGAACGTGCCTTCTCCTGCCATACAGATGAAGCCAAGCAGGAGTGAAAACAGTGGCAGAATAAACCGTTCTAACAGCCCACCCCCAGCTCCCCACAGTCGTACACCTCATTAACTCACAGAGGGCACAGGAAATGAAACCTCTGACAGGACGTTAGGGAGCAACTAATGACCCAATCAGCAAGGTTGCCACCAGCCAAATTAGCATGAGGCAAATGTGTGTGTATGTGTGTGTGTATGGGAGCCCTCAGGAAAAGTGATCCATTCACTGACGCCCAAACCTCTATATTCCATCAGAGGTTTGATGCACACACACTTTGTCAATCATCTGTAGAACGGTTGTTTGTGTCAGGCCTCCCTCATATATCTGCATGTTAAATAAAGCCTTATAGGTAACTGTTTGATGGTGGTTCATCCATGTGAATGGTAATAAGATCCTACTGAACCCCAGGCTGCCCACTGCTCTGCACTGTGTGGGCCTCCTGGTGCACAACCTCCTCCGAGAACACACACACACACACACACAGACCCGGCTACCACACAGAGTTCAAAAGTCTTCAAAATGCATATAATGAGATTTTACTGTGTGTATAACACTATAACATCATTAGACTAAGACTGTTACATCATAATATTTTACAGCTGCTTCCCACCAAGACAAAGACGTTCTCTAGGTCTGAATGTTATTTCAAAGAATGAATTTGTCTCCCTTGCGCCTCTGAACTCCCCTTCTTCTCTGTCCCAATTGTGCAAACTTGTGCCAATTTCTAAACCAATGGGCTTCATCGATGTCCCGCCCCCTCCAAACGCCGGCCAATGGGATGGCCGCATTTGTCCCAACTTCGAGAATCAGACTTGTGGCAAACCAATAGGAGAGCCGGATTTGTCCCAATTTCTCTCTGCTACGCCCCCTCAGCCGAAGCGGAGAATATTCTGAGATATTTCGTCGCCGAAAACAGTAAGTTTGACGTTTCATTCATTCATTTTTAATGAAATATGTATTGTAGCGTGAGCGGCTCCTGCCCCGTTTCTAGGCGGGGAAGTCTTTCGCACCTAACCCGGTGGTCACTCCGTCGGCTGTCCCGCCTGCGAGGTTATGTTATCCTCTTTGAGGTGTCGGGACAATACCTTCGGCCTTTTATCTCACCCCGTAGCTAAATAGTTAGGATTTCGGAATTAATTGTCTTTTTGAAAGTCTTTTACGGCTAATGCCCTAGGCGCTCTCAATTGGATGTAACCCTAACACCCGGTATGTAATAGTTATGTACATCGTCTATACTTTACTATTGCCTATTTTGAACATTTTCACCATTTATGACTAACACTGCAATGTCTTCACCCAGGGAACTTACCTTAAGCTCCAAATGGTAGCTTCTGTCATCACGTTTGTCGTTTGTCGCACGGTTAGTGGACAGGGAAGAGGGTTAAATTGTTTTAAAGGACCCGAATACTTGTTTGGTTTCAGTCACTTACTAAATGTAAGGCTGTGTTTTTATTTCAGGTTTTCTCACAAAATTCACGTACAACAATTTCAATTCAATGAAACAGTTACAGTGGCTATCAGAACTATTCTATCATTCCTCTTTATCAGTCTTCACTGAGTTTGTAATGAGGCACTCTCCAGTCACTCTCTGGCTATTCTCCCCCTTCTCTCGTCTTCCTGCTCTGCTGTATTTATTCTACTCTCAGGCTGGAACCTCCTTCAGGCTCATGAGTCACTCATACATGAGTCCTCCTTCTTCTTGGGCTGGGTCAGAATGTAACTGGTTTGATTCTGTTAAAACCAGAAGCACTGTATAAGGCTCGAGTGACTAGGTTACACAAAGTGTCTAACTCTAAACAGTTTATATGTTAAATCACAGCTATCAAAAAATAAAACAAGTTATAATATGATGGTTATAAAAAGTGTAAACAAGCTATAGGTTGTGCTGGTTATACTTTGAAATCAAAAGGGTTACAGTTTATACTAGCTATACTTTTATGCTTTCATACTTTTCTACGATCTTTCTACAGTATGGACATGTTTGTAAAACGTATGTTTTGGACTCACAGTGGTCTCACTTGTTAATCGGCGGTGACTTTATAACGATACCTTGTAAAAAAAAGAAGAAAAAAGAGAAAGTGTATTACAATGTAAGCTAGCAGTATCACCGCGGATTTAAGCTTTTCCCCGTGTCAATTTATATTCTTTACAAAACGAGTTTTTATATGCATTGTGTATTACCCTCTCGTGTCAGCCAGCTATTCGGTGTACTTTAACTGGAAAAAAAAAAGTGTATCGATGTACGTTAGCTGCTAGCAGTATCGCAGCGGATTTAAGCTTTTCCCCATGTCAATTTATATTCTTTACAAAACGAGTTATTATATGCATTGTGTATTATCCTCTCGTGTCAGCCAGCTATTCGGTGTACTTTGTTAACCGTTTATTATTTTTTAAGAAACGTCACGACTTCAACGTCATGGCTTTCAAAGCGCCCACAGTGTTAATTTTCACCTTGACATGTTGTGTAAAGTGCAGTTTTAGTCACGTCAGTCCATCCACACACAGTACACAGCATCTGGACATCATCTGCAACTGTTCATGGGACTTATTGATTATGTAGAGTATAAAACAGTCACTTATAAATGTGTAATTGAACAATTAAACATCTGCACCTATTCCTTTTCTGTCCAGTGTCACCTGTTGTTGTACACGTTACTGTGTGATTGATTTATCTCTTATGATGTGATGGAATATTATTTTATTTATGACAAACTGCTGAGCAGACCAGTGCAACTGACTGTGTCGTCCTCTCTGTTGCATTTTTGTAGATTCTACCTGCTTTTTCAAAGACCAAACGATGTAAGTCTATTGAACTCTCTCAGCACATTGTGATGTCCACAGTGTGTGTTGAATTAGATGAAACTGTACTCCTATCTATCTCCTCTGTTTAGATGGAACATCCTACGTTTAGGAAGGCCCCTAACGGTACCCTCCTCCTCAAGGCCTCTGCCGAGGCCCAAGCCCTCTGCCCCCGGCCGGCCGGCTACAGGACCAAACCAGCGGAGGATGCCGAGGCGCGGGCCCACGTCATCTCTGAGGTTGGCGACAGCAGCAAAGCCGCCCTCACTGAGCCGGTGGAAGGTCCAGTTTGGCCGGTACCAGGGCCAGACCTTCCACTGGCTGCTGGAGAACGACGTGGGCTACTCGGTCAACCTGGTTGCCTCCCACCAGAAGGAGCGAGAGAGGACAGGGTCTCAGTCCCCCCTGATGGCCAACAAGGTACAGTCTTTGAGCTTGATTGACGCAACATGCAGCCTGACAGCAGTTACAACATTTATTTGTATGCTCATAGGACGCCTTCACCCGCTACTCCTCCGCCTACCCTGACTTTGTGGAGGAAGTCAGGTTCCACCGGGCGTTTGAGGAGGCGCGGGTGAAGTCCCTCCAGCCCGGGCAGGAGGGACAGGCACTTGTTGGCTTCGGGGACCTCAAGTTTGAGACCCTGCAGGGCCTGTACGAGTCCGAGGACCGTAAACAAATCCGGTAGGATCGTAACCGTAATAAATCTGTCGTAGTCACGAAACATGTAAAAAAGCCCTGAATTAATCAGAGTCTGTTTTATCCACACAGATTTGTCAACTACCTACGGAGGAAGGCGCCAACTCCAGGCACGCAGATGGAGAACACCGTCCACTATGTCAAAAAGAGAGACAGAGTGCGAGTGCTGCTGCCGCCGCCTCCACCACCACCAGCAGCATCAGCACTGCTGCCGCCTCTGTTTCGGCTGCAAGTGGCTGGGCCAAGACTTCATCCAAGTATGTGTTTGAATTTGCAGATGGCTCAACATGCACAACCTTTCCAAAGACATGTTAGTATTGGTCAAATTTCACAAGTTGTGTGTCACTTCTTTTTATTCTAGGACTCTTGGTCCTGCTCTTGCAGCCTTCGTCTCAGGGCGGCGTTCTCTGTCTGTGGTAGAAATGCAGGCCAAAGTGAAGAAGCTGGTGGCCACTAAGCCTGCATTTCCAGGCAAGCTCCAGTTCAGCCTGAATGGAATACAAGGAGTCAAACTCTGTTTCTTTTACGTTTGTGTGTTTATTTACAGCCTGCTCCAGACCAGCTCTTCCCTCAACAACACGCGAGGAGCCCTCAGATGAAGAGCTGGTCAGGGCGGTAGTTGGCTTTGAAGAGTGTAAGTACCAACAAATGAATATTCACGCAGCACATTGTCTGTAACAGAAAGGCTTGAATCGATGTTGACTCGTCTTTTTGAATGTTTCTGTGATCACGCAGCATAACAGGAGACGACCGGGTGAGTCTGGGTTGAATTTGAAACTTTTAAATCACTAACAGAGATGCTTCCAGTCACCTGGCACACCATCATCTGTAGAGAAACACTTTCTTCATCATTCTTTTCTTTATTTAACCACAATAACAGCCCCCCCTCCTGCATCCCTCAACAAGTGCGGTCTCATCAGTTTTCATCATGTGGTGCTCTGCTCTTTTGTGCTTTTAATCAAATGTTTCAATCTCAAAACAAACATGTATTTATTTAATTTCTTTCAGCCTCAGACGTACAGGTCCGTCCTCTTTCGCTCATCCAGCCTCAACATCCTCCTCAAGAGCTAACTGATGAGGAGCTGCTGGAGGCATCGCAGGAGTCGGACGACCCCCTGCAACCCCCAGCGCTCCTCGTGGCAGAGGCTCCCACCTCTGCCACGGGTGCTGTTTTCCAGGGACAGCTCGGGGAGGTCTCGACTCACAGGCGAGCTGAACCTGTGGTGGTACCCTCCCCAAACCCGGCCGGTCTACAACCAGCCTCCCGCTTCCCCTGGCCCCTTCTTCGCATGCCGGCTGTTCCTCTGGATGCCACACCGCATCTGGCGCCTGCAGCTGGCATGCCCCCAGCCTTTGTGCACCGGGACGCTAACAAAGGCTGGGCTCTATAGGACCATCCGGAGGGTCCTGGACATCGACGGCTGGTACCTCATGGCCACTGAGTACCTTGAGTGCCGTCGATGCAAGAAGAAGGTCGGAGGGTGGTCGCAGGGCATCATCAGGCAGCTGGCTCCCACCTACAGCTGCCAATTCCCAGCTGTACTCACGTACAAGTAAGAGACGGTTATGCCACGTATACGACACGGTGCAAACGAAGCCGCGTTTAACGCTGCCGTTTTCTCTCTTCAGCAGGCTGTCCTGCGACCAGAGGGTGGTCGGGCAGCTGAGGCGCCGCACTCTCGGCAACAGTGCAACTCGGCTGCACGCCACCCTGCGGGAGCACCATTCTGGCACCTGGATGCGGAGAGCGATCCAGTACCTCGGCGTGTGCGAGCAGTTCCTGGCCTTGTGCTCGGCGAGGGGGCAGTTCCCACCACCTCTCCAGATGCCCCCTCTGCCGTCCCCCGTCTGGCTGATGACCGTTTACGGCTACTATGTGTTGACGTGGCTGGATGAGTACAAGGCCAGGATCACCTCCACCTTCGGAACCATCTTGAAGATGGATTCCACCAAGAAGGCAGGCAGAGTTTATCTTCATTTCATCTTTCTTGTTTTTATTATTCCAGCTGCTCAGCGTGTTTACAGATATCTCTCTCTCTCCGCTCAGGTGACGAAGAAGCTCGCCGGTACCGCCTCCGACACGGCCGCCTAGGTCACGAACGTCGGCAACAAACATGGGCAGTGTCAGGATCCTTGTCGGACCTGTTGCGTGTTACCTCAGTTTCCCCTGATCTCCTCTCCTCGTGTGTTCTGTCATTCCCCTGTTTGTTGTTGTGTGCCATGTGCTCTGGGATTTTCCTCTGCCTCCAGACACCTCCCATGGCCACACCCCTGACTAGTGCACAGCTGCAGACACTCCACCCGATTACCTCTCGCAGGCTGACACACCAGACTCTGATCACACTAATCCTTCCCCTGCCACTATATCAACCCTGGTCCTGCAGTCTGGGGTTGTCAGTTCGTACCGTATTTCGCCCGCTTGGACCCCGTATCGTCTTCTGTCTCGAACACCTGCCCCCGGTGTCTTCGGGTTCGTGAATCCCCCGTGCCCTCCGTTGTGTTCCAACGGGACTTCACACCGTCGCTCTGCCTGCCCTCCGGTGTTGAGACACGGGACTCACATCGTCAATCTGCCTGCCCTCCCGTTGCTGGACGCTCTCCACATCCCAGACATCTGGAGCACGCAGAGGCGGCACCTCAGCTGCATTCAGGACCCACCGCTCTACAGCTCTGCAGCTCTACACCCAGACCGGCAGGCTGACCAAAGACGGAGTCATCCTGCCGGTTTATCGCTGCGCGAGGGGCTCCACGTCCTTGGAGTCCTTCCACCGCCACCTGAACCGGTTCATCCCAGGTAAACGTGTGAGCCTGTGGCGAAGGCAAAAGCGTGTCGCCGTTCCTATTTCGTGCAAGCAGAGGCCGCCTCTGCTCTCCTACAGTGGCCACCTCAAGCACGTCCTCAACCAGAAGAGCCAAAGGGTACTTGGCCTTCAGATGGTTGAGGACTTTACCAAGCCTACTGCGTACACAGGTAGGTAGATAGCTCACTTTTTTCTCTTTTCCATTATTCTTTACGCTTTTGAGGACAAAAGAGGATTGACTCCGTTTCTCGACACAGGGGAGCTCATTGGAGTCGAGTACCTGTACCAGCAGACAGGCAGGGTGCTTGAGGACGTCAGCTTGGACCCTGACACTCCGGACGAGGCTGCTGCCGTGGAAGAGCTCGAGGAGGTGGACGAGGGTATCGAGAAGGACGTGGAGGACCCGACGATCTTCCAGCCGGATACCCCCGTCTGCCGGCGCAGCAGCCCGGTCAGGCAATCCAGCTGACTCACCCAGGTCTGAGCCATCCAGTCCACTTCCCGGTTGTGTGACGCCCTCTGTGTTTTTTCTCAGGAGGAGGTCCAGGGTCCCGACGGCCAGCCGTGATTCCAGCATGTGCTCCGGCTGGCCAAGGCCCTGGTGGAGGCCAGGAGTGTTCAGGGGCTTTCTGACCGCAGGGTAGACCAGCTCGTCGTGTTAAGGCAACGCCTGCCGGAGTACGACAAGCAGCGAGTGGCCTACCCTGCCAGGCACCAGGAGAGGCAGCCCAAGGGGCGGTTCAAGGCAGCGAAGGGGAAAACACCTCCTGTACTGGGAAGGAGTTTCCAACGGTAAGTGTCATTTAAAACGGCACTTTGCCCCGGTAACTGCCAGCTGCATACTCACACGCCGGTCGTCTTCCAGCTGCCTCCTCGGACTGAATTCGGGCCCTGCAAACTAGCCCAACGCCAGCCGCCTGGTGGAGGCCGTTTGCAGCCAGCTCTGCCGTCTCCACCCAGCGGCCACGCGGTCCAGAGGGACCACGAAGACTCGGTGGTTCCTCATCATCCAGGACTACGTGGCCATCATAGAGGCAGTGCTGGCCAGCCCGAGGCTGATGGCTCAGACCAGCATACAGCTCTTCGAGCTGAACCAGAGGACCTTGTCCCAGTGGTGAAAGCTGCGGCCAAACCGTTGTCGTTACATAATTTATCTTTCCTTGGAGAAACCTCTGGAGCCTAAAGTCAGCCTGTGTTTTGTGTTCCAGGTTCTCTCGCCGGCAGAAGGCCTGGGAGAGAGCTGTGCTGGAGCAGGGAACCGGCATCGTCCCCGCTCCGGTCATCTCGGACCAGCCTCACCCTCCGGCAAAAGGGCTGTCCTTTGAGCAGGTGGGGCAAGGACAGCCCTTTATATATCATGTCCCTGAGGAGCAGCCCGGACTCTCAGGGACCGCTCCCTCCTCCTCCTCCTCCTCTTCTGCTTGCTGCCGCTCCTCAACCTCCTGTACACCAGCGTGTGCCGAGGTCCACGGCCAAAAGAAAGAGGAAGGCGGCCGAGGCACTGGCCAGGTGGGATCCCACACCCCTGGGGACCAAAGTATTTGACGTGGCGAACTGTTTCCGCTTCCGGTTGCGCTAACGGCTCTTACGTAGCTCTTACGTAGGACCAACGGCAGAGTAAGATCGAGTCATTGATGATGCAAGTCATCAATTGTAACTTTGAGCCTATGTGGCGTAACTGTTCCGTTTGTAATTGTATTTATGTTATTAAGTGCATTTACTGTCAGTAAGTGTTTGTCATGTAATTAGCCGTTCAAATAATAGCCCAAAGTTGAGCTAAGTGGCTAACCTGGCTAGCGAGCCTGTATTTCTGTGAATGTATGTGTGTTTGCTTTAGTTAAGGGTTTAATATTGCTAATGCTTCGGTTCTGTAATTCGTTTTCTGTGTTTGTTCCAGAAACTCGATCAACTACGATAAAATCTGTCACCAAACTGTCACTGTATAACAGACTGAATACAGAAATGTATGGAACAAAAAGATGTCTGCGTGTTCTCTGACCGGAACCCTGTAGTGGTCAATAATCATCATTACAACAGCAATTCAGGGGTCGAATCCCCAACAGCGGCCGAGGCACTGGCCAGGGGGGATCCCACACCCCTGGGGACCAAAGTCCGCCGACAGCCTGCGCACTACACCTGCAGCAAGTGTGGCCAGCCAAAAAGAATAGACACCGGTCACACTCGCATCGCAGGTGTTTCATGCTGTCGGAGGGAAGACTGGAGCAGTGGAGAGAGGACATGAAGGGGGGGGGGGGGCTGTAAATAGTTTATTTATTGTAAATAGTTTAATTGTAAATAGTGTCTTATAATGTACATAGTTGTACACACTTTACTTCTGAATGTACATAGCTGTACACCAGGGGTGTCAAACTCAAGGCCCGCGGGCACGTCATTTTATGTGGCCCGCGAATCCGCCAGCAAAAAAAGTTAAAAAATAAATATTAAAAGTTATACTTGATAATAAAAATATCCCCATAGTCAAAATTATGAGATAGAAAGTCATAATTATGAAATACTTAAACACAACAGTCATAGAAGCTCTTTGGCTGGTTACCCTACATTTGACATGTAAATGTATTGTGAGTACATTGAAGACTACTTTAAACGTGGCTTTACAACACATGAAATACTTCACGTGGGATTGTGCAAACGCACCCTTGAAAGGATTTTAAGCATTGAACAAAGTTATTGTAATAACCTATGTTTGATATTTGTCTTTGCTATTTTCTTTAAAAGTTTGATAGAGTAATGTGGGTTTCTTAACCCTAAATTAAAAGGATTTAAGTTATAACAGAAATGTGCTTCAATATATTTTTACATTCATATAACTGCATGTACAATATTTTGACACTTGAATAAACAATAATCAAATGCAGAGACAGTTATTTACCAATATGTTAGGAGTAGTTACATTTACACAGTCTTACATTTACAACCGGCCCTTTGAGGGCAACCATGATGCTGATGTGGCCCAGAGTGAAGATGAGTTTGACACCCCTGCTGTACACACTTTACTTCTGAATGTACAAAGCTGTACACACTTTACTTCTGAATGTACATAGTTGTACACACTTTACTTCTGAATGTACAAAGCTGTACACACTTTGGATTTGTGTACAACTTGCTGCCTGAAAGCAAGCCCATCACCTTGCAGCAGTCCAGAAGGCTGCCATCGCTGTAACAATGTTTTTTCATTCCATTACTGAATTATTTGCATCACGACAACACAATACTCAACTAAGATAGCACTTTATTGAAAAGCCTCCCAAAGTGATAAACAAACTAAATATTGCATATAAAGTAAGTATGACTATATAAACATGAAACAAATATTTGTGTAAAATCAATCATATCCATAATTTGAAACGTATCCATGTATATTCACATTCATACTGTGATAATGGCCTGTATCAGTCATATGTTATTCACGTCACTGAGACAGGGAGTCTAGTATAGCGGCCTTGGAGCCCGGGTGAAGATAGAGGGAGGATGACGTCGATAAACAAGTAGGGCAAGATTTCTAACAGGGGATGAACGGGAGCCGGTCGATGTGATGGCCGGCCAGAGGCGGAATCAGGAAAAGACGAGTGGGGAAGGAGACTCTGTTATGACTTGTCCGAGGTGCACAGTGTCACTTGTCTAGGTGAAAGTTCAGAGGAGGACGACATCTCCGAAGAGAGGGGGACTTAGGGTAGAATGGAGGTATAAAATAATTAGTGCTGGGCAAGTTAACGCGTTATTATCGTTAATTAATATAATATAATTAATTAACGCCGACAATTATTTTATTGAGCGTTAACGCAGTTTAAAAAAAATTATTAAGCAGACAATTTTAACACAAGAACCGGCCGACTGACTGGCCGTCAGCGAGCGGTGAACAGCTGTTTGTGTGGTGTCTCTTCCGTATCTTCCTGTTTCCTTCACCTACATTCCCCTGGGTCCTAAGTCCCTCCATGTACAGCTTCTTATCGCCCTCTATGTACCTCTAGGTACATTTATAACAAATACCACACATATTACGGTAATTAGCGTTGCATATGTGTCTGACCAAAATACCAAAAAAAGCAAAAAAGAAATGATTAATTTAAATACTTTTTTAAAGTGTTTTTGTTTGGAATATGTATAATAAGCATATCATTTAGTTATCGCTACTGACAATTTAACAAACATAAAAAAAAAATGACGTAGATAGGTTTGCAGTTTTCAAGGTGTATATTTCAAATTGCATTTATAACAAACATGAAAATAAAGTTGTGAACACCGGCTGAATATCTATTATCAGAATCATAACTGTATTTTAACTGCTGCTGTGTAAAGGGAATACTGCTGTTAAAAATAACCTTATTTGTTTAAAGTGTTTGCAAACCAAATGTTATTGTACTTTTGTTCATATAGCAGTACTTTTAAAATAATAATACACTACTTTTGAATTCATTATTGAATTTTGCGCCCCTCCTGTGACCCATGGTCTGTCTGTATGTGTATTCAGAGCCAGTGAGCAATGGACTTTCAAAATAACTGCATTAACGCGCGATAAAATAATTCTTGGCATTAATGAATTAATGCGTTAACGCGTTATTATCGCGTTAACTTGCCCAGCACTAGTATATATATATATGCAGGTGACATGACTTCACTACTTATATTTTAAATAATAAAATCAATACAATAAAATTAATAAATAATTATTTTCTTTAGCCCGTTTAAGATACATTGACTTTTTGATACCATTGTTTGTTTATTATGTTTAGATAACTTATTTTTCAGATTTCATTTGATTGACATCTACTTTTTATACTTAAATCTTAATCATGTAAGAATGTTCATGACCTGCTGAATGTCTGTCTGTTCACAATGTTCAATAAAGAGACAATAAAGATAGAGAGAGAAAAAAAGTGCCAACCACTGTAAAACAAGAAGAAGAAGAGAAAAAAAATGTCTACCATGTGCTCTTCGCAACACCAGTGCCTTCTGCATGAGATGAGAGTTTAACTGTTTTTTGAATTAACTGGTTTACGTTCGAGTGCGTGAGGCAGATGTGTCATATGACTGGCCTTTCAGGATTCATGTCGAATAAAGAGGAAATAAACATTTCGATCGCGTCTCCTCTCTCTTTCACATAGTTTCTACGGTGTCTTTTGAAAGAATATAAACAGAAAAGGTTGCTGGAAAATCTACTACTCGTTCGTGAGGCTGTGGTTGAGATTCCGAGGACACTTAACGAGGACCAGAGTGAATCACAAAGTTGGTGGTCGGTGTCAATGCCTGTTCAAAATACTTGCGTCAATAAACCCTTTCAGAAACGCTTTATTGTCCATCTTATATTTGTATCATATATCGTTATTAATCTGATGTGGAGTCGATTTGAGACCGATAGACCTGTCCATGCATTCATACAGCCTGTGAGTTAAACATACTGAGCTCAAACACAGAGATGACTGTCAGCTGTGGGAAACTGTGATCCACACAGATTAACTTGTGATTCAACTTCTTTAGGCTATCTCACATTGCTTATGTTTTATATTAAAAACTACGGACATTCATCTCATCATGTTAACGATATTCTACACTGTGCAGCACACATTCATCCACATCCGACATTACTGGTAACTCTCATTTTGTTACGAGAGGGACCGAAATTGAATAACTACACACAGGGGTTAGTGTGTCTGTTGAAACATTACGATGGAGAGGCTTGTTGGAGCATTCATTTAGGATTTTGACGACCAATTATCCATCTTCATTACGAAAATATAATTTGTTGTCTGATGACATAAAAATAGTAGAGATATGGACCCTGTTGGAGTTGAACCACTTATCACGACCGAGAACACTAAAGGTGTGTCTCAATTCAGCGGCTGCATCCTTCGGAGGCTGCATTTGTAGATTGGTTACATCACAGTGGCTGCGACAAAAAAAGTCGGCAAGAGGATTTGGAAAGTCACCAGATTTAGCGAGAAAGTCGCCAAGTTGGCAACACTAGCTGCCACTAGGCTGTCCCATTTCGCCTGTTTTTGAAGACTCCTTCAAATGTAGCCGAATGCAGCCTTCTGGTCCCCGATTTGGAAGACACAACTGATGGATCTTTCGCGGCCAACCATATCCCAAGATGCATTGCGTGCCGATGAACATTTTATTTTAACCAACATGGTGGCGAGTGATGCGGGACCTGGAGAAGCCGCAGTACTCACTTTTAAATGTAAGTATTGGGTTTCAACTCACTCGAATGTCACCGATATTAATGTTAAAACAAAAAAAAGATCTTATAACATCACGTGTGTTAAAATGATCGGTTAAGTTATGTGACGTTAGTAACTGACAAGCTAACTAACGTTAGCCGCTGCGCTATTAGTGGCAGCTCGTCTCCCTGCATCCGACTGTAGTTAGCCTTGTACAGTAACTTTTAATGCCTCACATTCAAACTTCAGAGGTTGACTAATGTCTTACTGAGATTGTGACGATTTTACAGATGATTTATACTTAATATTATGTCCATTAACGGACTAACGTGAGCTCAGGTAGACAGGTTGTGAACCTGAAATAATCACTTTCAAAGTCCGGTAACGTTACAAACGTTGATATTTACTACAAGGATAAACTGAACTTGGTTATTTTGCTACTTTCGTTTTGTGGTGTGAAGCAAAACTAACTACATTTTGTTTTAGGGAGTAGGAGTGTTACGTTCCCCTTTTCGGCATCTAGGGGATGCGGGGAGTAACTGTGTTAAATTCCCGGGGAAAGAGAGAATGAGCAACTGAGGAGGAGTAACAAAAGAGTATTTATTGCAAAAATGGATAGCTGCATACACGGCAGCAAAAGAAAGCTACTTTCCTATCAAAAGGAAAGCGACACTACTGAATGTACAAACGGCACACACGGCTCGGCACACACGGCTCGTAACACACGCTGATCCACACGTCCTCACACACAGCGTCACTACTGTGGTTTTGGCCCAAGGGGTTGTCCATGAGGAGCTTCTTTCCTTTTATCCACTGCTAACCGCGATTGAACGCAGCCTCGTCCAATCAGCCGCTGCAGCTGGCATCCGGGACAGAGGGTGGCACCCGAGAGGACACTGAGGGTAAGCAGAGGGAGAGCACAAACACAACACGGCACGTAACAAGGAGCAAATGGCTCAGTTCATCAAGCTGAGGGGGAAGAACCATGGCCGCTTCACCGGGGACAAACATTCAGCAACCGTAGCTTGGAATTAAGCTATTAGTCCATTTGTAATATCTCCACTTGACCATCTTGTACTTAAGGTTTCAGTTAAATTAGGTTTGATCCTATACAAAGCCTTCACTAATATGACAACCAGTAGATCCTTTTGATGTGTTATTGTTGCTGTCACAGATATGACAGTTGTGACTGTCACCTTTTTATTTTATTAATTTAAACCCCCAATAAGACATCCATATAAATGATTTCTATGTGCATTTGTGTATATTCTGCTGTGTAAAATGTGTCAATCTTCTAAGTTTTGCATCCTTGTGTTTTATTTAACATAGCAACTGATTGTATATAGAGATACATACTGTTAAGGTTTTAGAAAAGAGCCGTATAATCAGTTTTTATCAATATATATATATACTAGGGCTGGGCAAATTAACTCGTTATTATCGCGTTAACGCATTCATTAATTAAAGCCGACAATTATTTTATCACGCGTTAACGTAGTTTTTTTTATTATTAAATGTTGCAGAAATGAATGTTGACATGTTTTATATGTCAGGTAATGAGTTGGAATAAAGTTGACTAAAGAGTTGAAACACAGAGGTGGGTGATAATTTATACTGTATGCTTTAAAAACAGTCAAACCAGACAGGGTCATTTTTTACCCCAGAGGACAACAAGTGTGATTATGTGCTGCCATTAGAACAATTCAAATTATTAAAAAACAGCATCCTCACTAAACATTGATATATACCTCTGTGATAAGTAAAATAGTCAAAATAATATGAAGTCAAAATAATTAATTGTTTGATTTTATTTTCACTCAAAAACAGGGTATACTTTTATCTAAACAAGGTCTATTGGCCCTAAATTCCAAAATGAAGGGAAAAATGTGTGGTAATGGGTTGGACTGAAGTAAGACTAAAGGTGTAAAACAGAATTGATTGACAATTTATACTATATGCTTTAAATAACAAAGGACAAAAGGTGTATGGCAATCGGGAGGACATTACAAGGGTTAAGCGGACATTTTTAACACAAGAACCAGGCAGCGAGCGGTGAACAGCTGTGTTTGTGTGGCGCCTCTTCCTTCTCTTGCTGCAGCTGTCGCCCCCGGGTGACACGCCCGGTCCTGAACCGTCGGTCCCTCCTGTCTCACACACGCATGCGCGCCATCGTCTTGTTACAGGATCAAACGTGACAATATCAAAATACATATTGTCGTGTTTTTAAATAAACATATAATAAGCACGTGAGAACAAACTGCTCTTAAATGCAACTCTTTATTAGCATAACCACATGCACGTTAATGCCACGGTACAGACTACAGGTTCCCTGGGTCCTAAGTCCCTCCCGGTACAACTTCGTATCACTCTTATGTACCAACGTACATTTATAACAAATACCACACATATTACACGGAAATCGTCAGTTTTCAAGGTGTATATTTCAAATTGCATCTCTTACACACATGAAAATGGGTTAATTTAGTTAGTGAATACAGCCGACATGAAATGCATGCTACCATGCTGGAAGCATTTTGCCAAATTTATTTGAATAAAGCCTTTGTCTTTTATAGTTTGCATTGAATTTTTTGAATAATTATTTTAAATCAATGCATTTTTAATCTTCTTTTTGTATTTTTCAGACAACTGAAGTGCTTGCCCACAGAAAGTCTACAGCTCTATGGGGTCTACCTTTCTTTGTGAGGGAGAAGCCGGACGGCTTTCTGAAGAAATGTGTCAATGTCATTAAGGTTGCACATTGAGCAAGAAAACACTAATGCAAACTTTCATCAAACCCTCATTTCTACTTCACTGTTACTTTGTTAATCCACATAAATAGTTTAATAAGTGTAACTTTACAGTTTTTAACATTTCATTTCATGTGATATCGCCAATACTGGCAATATTACTGGACCATCAAGGTTACATGTGAGTGTGGTGCCTGCATCACATCCATTTCGTAACAGCAATTCTCCTTCAAATTTACTGGTAACATCAGGGATGAGACTGACAAATGCTGAAAAGGGAGGAACGTTATCGACACAACATTTCTAGGGGGGGGGGGGTGTGCTGGTGGCATGAATTTTCATTTCAGCTCCAGTTGAACACCTGGCTAGTTAGCTTCTTTTTTAAATCAATATTATTATTATTAACAACCTTTATTAGACAAAATCCATTTAGAACGAGGTCTCATTTTCAAAAGTTTTAGTCAAATAAAAACAAAGATAGCAAGAGTAGCGAGAACCATCGCCTGCAAATAAAGTGATTCGTTTTCATTGAACCCTGTTACTGTATGTCTTCATATTAACTTCCACTGTTACTGTACAGCTGTTAGAATAGTGGCCTATCTTCTATTTGCAATTAATATGCATTCAATCCAGTTCTATTATTTAAATTAAAATGATAATCTACTCTGGCTGTGGTCATCACAGTGAACAGTGTCTGGTAGTGTGATGAGAGGGCATGATGCTGTACTTTATCTCCTTGGAGCAGAGGCTGCATTCAGCATACCCTGCCTCATCAATGTATTTAAAACACTGTGACAGCAGGAAGCTGTACTCACATCTGTTTAGACCTCCACCTTTATCCAGGCCCAGCTCCACTCACAGCTCAGCCCTGCGTCAAGCTGCACTACACAAACAGCCTCCTCTTCATTAAACTCTTTGACCTCATCATCTCATCAGTATCTGGGCCTTTGATTCTACTTTGAGTTAAAAAAAACAACCTGCCAGCAGATCCGCCGGTGTTCTGGTTTAATGTTAACGAGTGACCGCGTGAACTGAACCGGAACACGGGGGGGGGGGCTTCATGTTTCATCACGTTACGTTTTTTCCTCCAAATTCGCGATAATGACGAACGTTAACAGTCGACAGAGTTCCGCATGCAGTGGACGTTAACTTAACCCAGCAAGTCTGAACGGTAACGGAACATAACGGAACTTAAACTGTAACGGAGGGAAATGAAGACGCTGTAGACATCTGAACGCTGATTGGCCAAGACTCGACACGTCACATCAAAGATGTTTTATTGTGAAGATCACCACGTCACCTTTTCTCCTCGTCTCACTCCAATCGGAGAAACGCTGGCTGGCCAGTTCGACGTACTCTGCTTTTTATCGTTATGTTAGCAAGCACATACATTAAGAGAATGATACGAGTTGAAGCGCTCTGGATAGTTACCGAGTCACAGTGTGTTCACATGTACGCGATCGTCAGAGCCCACGGAGGTACCTTACCACCCCCCCCCCCCCTTCAAAAAAAACCTCCTTGAATTTACACTGATCTCAGAAATGGTCTCTGGAGTTCTAAAATAGCCGGAAATCTCATGAAAAGTCTCATGCCTGTAACATTTAGAAATCCAAGCCCGAATTAGTCATGGGTTTAGGGACCTCATATACAGTGCATTCAGAAAGTATTTAGACCTGTTGAAGATTTGTCTGACTTACAAATGATGCACATACACATTTTCTCAGTATTATTAATTGTAAAGTCATTCTCTATCAGTACATTTTCAAAGTCAAAATACCTTTTTGGTGAGATAATCTTTTCAAGAAAATAAAACAAAAAAAGCCCCTACACACCATTAGCACCCCTTGCCACTACAAGTCTTTAGGGTAAGAATCTGGCAGATTTGAAGTGATTTTATCCATTGTTTAATGGCAGATTTGCTCCAGTTCCTTCAGATTTTTGTCACTTATTGAATTAAAGGGAGCCTGTACACATACCTGCAAATTTGTCGCTTTTCGGCGAAATTCGCCGTTTTGAATCAAAATATGTCATCCACGTGAATCGTCTAGATCCGTAGTTTCTATTTTTTTTTTTGGGGGGGGGAGCCAGTGTTTCTCAGATTGGAGTGAGACAAGGAGAAAAGGTGATGTCGTGATCTTCGCAATAAAACATCTATGATGTGACGTGTCGGGTCTTGGCCAATCAGCGTTAAGATGTCTACACCTACAACTAACGTTCGTGGATTGTGTATTGGCGTTAAAGTTACGTTATGTACCGTTACAGTTCAGACTTGCTGGGTTAAGGCTAACGTCCACTGCATGCGAAACTTTGTCGACTGTTAACGTTCGTCATTATCGCAATTTAGGAGGAAAAAACGTAACGTGATGAAACATGCAGCCCCCCGTGTTCCGGTTCAGTTCATGCGGTCACTCATTAACGTTAAACCGGAAAACACTGGCGGATCTGGTTGCAGGTTGTTTTTTTTAACTCAAAAGTAGATGAGAATATTCTGTGATGTGGTCAAAGAGCTTAAGGAAGAGGATGCTGTTTGTGTAGCGCAGCTTGACGCAGGGCTGAGATGTGAGTGGAACTGGGCCTGGCTAAAGATGGAGGTAAAAACAGACGTGAAGGGAGAGCACTACAGCTTCCCGCTGTCACAGTATTTTAAATACATTGATATGGCAGGGTATGCTAAATGCAGCCTCTGCCCCAAGGAGATAAACTACAGCAACAAGGGCTCACATGCCCTCTCATCACACTGCCAGACAGAAGTGCATCGGCAAAAGGTGTACACTGTAATGACCACAGACAGTCTACTTCTAGTCCCAACAGTCCCAAGTGCAGTTGCTCCCAAGGGCCATGAAGTAATGTACCTTAATTTCAGCGGGTTGCTAATGCAGAGGTGTGTATAGATTGGAAGCTTGCAGTTAAATCACAGCTATTATTTTACTCTTGATAAGCTACCTTAACCTCATTTTAATTTACATTACAGTCATTTAGCAGACGCTTTCATCCAAAGCGACTTACAATCAGTGTATTCAACATAGGTATTCAAGAGGACTTCTAGTCACCAGAAGTCATAAGTGCAAACAAACCAGTACGAATACAATAAGTGCAACAAACTAATACGAATACAATACGTGCTAAGTGGAAGGCTCAGGGTAGTACTTCTTGAAGAGGTGAGTTTTCAGCCTGCACCGAAAGATGGGCAGCGACTCTGCTGTCCTGACATCAGTGGGGAGTTGATTCCACCACTAATTTAACTGGATTGAATGCATATTAATTGCAAATAGAAGATAGGCTACAATTCTAACAGCTATACAATAACAGTGGAAGTTACTATTAAGCCATACAGTAACAGGGTTCAATGAAAACTAATCAGTTTTTTGTACAGGCGATGGTTCTCGCTACTCTTGCTATCTTTGTTTTTATATGACTAAAACTTTTGAAAATGAGACCTCGGTCTCAATGGATTTTGTCTAAATAAAGGTTAATAATAATAATATTGATTGTAGAAAAAAGAAAAAGCCAACTAGCCAGCTATTCAACTAGAGCTGAAATACTGATTAATAACTGAATAATGAATTAGTTTTTTGCTTAAAGTAAATGTCTTATCACTTAATTTTCTTCCAGAGTACACCAGAATGCTACATTTTAAAGCTCATATTTAAAATACAATTCTCCCGGGGGTGCATGCAATAGCACCCCGACAGGGTTTCGGGTTCAGGTGCTTGTCACCTTTTTCACCTCTTATGAGTTTGCAGGTATGTGTACAGTGAGAGCAAATGTTTCCCTGTATTTTGCTCTATTCATTTATTTAATTCTGACAAGACATTTAGAGTATGAAGATTTAAATATTCAAATACTAATGTGTAGTGGGTGAATTTATATATAAAAGTGGTACATTTTAGTTAAAATCTGCAGTAAATGTACCGACCAAAAATTAATTTTGACTTTTAAATTGTATTGCTACAGAATGGGAAGAAAAAAAAATACTTTAAAGGGGGGGGGGATATTTATTATAGTCTCTGTATGCTTGTTTTTCTGTAGAATACAGACCCAGAGAAATTCTGTGTCAAGGGAGTTGAACTTGAAATACTCACAGTTGTTGAAGATGACATTGGGACGATCTGCTCAATTCCAACAACAATAATCATCTCCCTGGTTATTGAGGAATGGATTGTTCTGGGTGTTGTATGCGACTTCCCAACTGCATTTGCCCTTTTGTTTGGGCTCATCTATGATCTTAACCTGGACTGTCCGAAGGACTTGAGGTACACATTTGAAGTAATTCAAAAGGTGTCCATAAACCTTGGTACCCAGTGCTCTTCCCGGGTTCAGGCCTTAAAGAACAGTTTGCTGAAGTAGCCTGCCATATCTAAACCCCGCCTTTGGTCTTGGCTGGATTTTCATGAGGGACCGAAATGCCGCTTACTTGACCAAATGCCGACGGTATGAATTGACCAAATTGGTCAAAAAAGTTTCTAAAGGCAGTTTGCAGTTGTCTTGTTACAGACAAATGTTATACAATCACATTCATTCATTTTAAAAGCATAAAAGCAATATATGAAGAATTGTCCCAATGTTGATAGTGTACAGTGCAGGCATGAGACTTTTCCGCCGTTCGGCGGATTTCCGGCCATTTTAGAACTCCAGAGACCATTTCTGAGATCAGTGTAAATTCGAGGAGTTTTTTTTGGGGGGGGGGGAAGGGGGGGTAAGAATACCTCCGTGGGCTCTGACGATCGCGTACATGTGAACACACTGTGACTCGGTAACTATCCGGAGCGCTTCTACTCGTATCATTGTCTTAATGTATGTGCTTGCTAACATAACGATAAAAGCAGAGTACGTCGAACTGGCCAGCCAGCGTTTCTCCGATTGGAGTGAGACGAGGAAATAAGGTGACATGGTGATCTTCACAATAAAACATCTTTGATGTGACGTGTCGAGTCTTAGCCAATCAGCGTTAAGATGTCTACACCGTCTTCATTTCCCTCCGTTACAGTTTAAGTTCCGTTATGTTCCGTTACCGGTCAGACTTGCTGGTTAAGTTAACGTCCACTGAATGCGGAACTCTGACGACTGTTAACGTTCGTCATTATCGCGAATGAGGAGGAAAAAACGTAAAGTGATGAAATATGAAGCCCCCCCCGTGTTCCGGTTCAGTTCACGCGGTCACTCGTTAACATTAAACCAGAACACCGGCGGATCTGCTGGCAGGTTGTTTTTTTTTAACTCAAAGTAGAATGAAAGGCCCAGATACTGACGAGATGATGAGGTCAAAGAGCTTCAGGGCAGGGCTGAGATGTAAGAGGAGCTGGGCCTGGATGAAGGTGGAGGTCTAAACAGACATGAGTACAGCTTCCTGCTGTCAGTGTTTTAAATACTTTGATGAGGCAGGGTATGCTGAATGCAGCCTCTGCTCCAAGGAGATGAACTACAGCAACAAGAGCTCACGTGCTCTCTCATCACACTGTACACACTGTTCACTGTGATGACCACAGCCAGAGTAGATTATCATTTTAATTTAAATAATAGAACTGGATTGAATGCATATTAATTGCAAATAGAAGATAGGCCACTATTCTAACAGCTGTACAGTAACAGTAGAAGTTAATATGAAGACATACAGTAACAGTAGAAGTTAATATGAAGACATACAGTAACAGTAGAAGTTAATATGAAGACATACAGTAACAGTAGAAGTTAATATGAAGACGTACAGTAACAGTAGAAGTTAATATGAAGACGTACAGTAACAGTAGAAGTTAATATGAAGACGTACAGTAACAGTAGAAGTTAATATGAAGACGTACAGTAACAGTAGAAGTTAATATGAAGACATACAGTAACAGTAGAAGTTAATATGAAGACATACAGTAACAGTAGAAGTTAATATGAAGACATACAGTAACAGTAGAAGTTAATATGAAGACGTACAGTAACAGTAGAAGTTAATATGAAGACGTACAGTAACAGTAGAAGTTAATATGAAGACGTACAGTAACAGTAGAAGTTAATATGAAGACATACAGTAACAGTAGAAGTTAATATGAAGACATACAGTAACAGGGTTCAATGAAAACTAATCACTTTATTTGCAGGCGATGGTTCTCGCTACTCTTGCTATCTTTGTTTTCATTTGACTAAAACTTTTGAAAATGAGACCTCGTTCTAAATGGATTTTGTCTAAATAAAGGTTGTTAATAATAATAATATTGATTTAAAAAAGAAAAAAAAGAAGCTAACTAGCCAGCTGTTCAACTCGAGCTGAAATAGTGATAAATAACTGAATAATAAATTATTCTTTTGCTTAAAGTAAACATGGTCTTATCACTTAATGTTGTTCTCAGAGTACACCAGAATGCTACATTTCAAAGATCATATTTAAAAATGAAAATTCATGCCACCAGCACCCCCCCCCCCTGGCATGCCCCCAGACCCCCCTAGAAATGTTGTGTCGATAATGTTCCTCCAGCATTTGTCTGTCTCATGCCTGACAGTGGCCATAATGATAAAATAATATTGGAACCAGCATTGGTACCGTGTATGCTTAAAAAAGCATAACTTGTGGTGAATGGTTGTTTTTTTGCATCTTATTAACAGTTCTTGTTAAGGGGCCGTCCAGAGTTTTCAACCATTTTCACGGTCGTACAAAGCGTACGACCGTGTACGACTTTAAAGTTTCGTAAAATGTCGATATTTTTCGGTGAACGGAACTTGAATTTAGCGCCAACACCATATCCCAACACGCCCGTGTTCAAACCCCTCTAGTCTGGGCCTGGTCGGTTACAACTGGACAGTTGTATACAATTTTTATGACAACACTTTACAATATGGTATATAGTTTCTAAATAACGAGAGAGGAACAAATCTGTAATAAATAATCAAAATATTTCCGAAAGACTCAAATATCAAGTTGTTGCTAATTTGTTCTTTAGTAACTGTACTGTTACCCAAACGCAGACACCAGGACGGCAGAGTAGGTGAGAAAAAGGGTTTTATTTGGTTTTGTCTTTGGAGCCGGAGGAGCATGCAGGTGGAGCAGCGAGGCGGTGTGAGCGGCTGGCTGCGACGTGGCACGGGAATCGCTGAGGCAGAGGAAAAACACAAGTTAGCTGAAAAGTCATTAAGGTTAACTTGCTCCAGGAAAAATGGTTTAGCTCAACAGGAGCCGAGGTTATAGCTACCACTGAGCTGAAGAAACAATCTGGCGATGAGACTGCAGGAAGCCGGGGTATTTGAGCTGACGGTGATGAGGTCTAATTGTTGGCAGGTGAGGAGATGAGCCCAGGTGCCAGATGATTGCAGCCGCGCTCAAGCCACACACACACACACACACACAGAGAACAGAGAGGAGACGAGCTGAGGTCACAGCAGAGCCGTGACATGTACATTGTTGTATACCGTACTGTAAAGTTTTATCCATCACAACTTTGATCAGTGCTGTTTTTTTCACTGCTTGGTTAGGATAATATTTCCTCAAGCTCAAGGATGTAGTCATTAGGGCCCGAGCAACCGACAACGTCGGGCCCAAGCAACCGACAACGTCGGGCCGGCGAGGCCCTATTGTAATTGTACCCGTCCGAGTTATATTTTTCTGGGAATGGAGCATTTTGGGGTACTTGCCATGCATGAAAACTCACCAATTTTGCACACCTGTCAGGTCTGCCGGAGAAACTCTTATGCCATAAATTGCATATTTGTGTGTAAAAAAATGGCTCTCTAGCGCCCCCTACAAGTCGGACCGGCGACGCCCCTCGGCCAGTATCTCCGATTGACTTGAAATTCAACACACATGTCCAAATCCGCTAGATCTAAAAAAAAAAATGCCTCTCAGACCCCTAAGCTCCGCCTACTTAGATTTTCCGCCATCTTGAATTTAGTGAAAAACACATTCTTGCGAACTCCTCCTACACGCTGGTTCCGATTACTACAGAATTTTCTGTGGATCATTAATGGACCTATGTCATCTAAAGTTATCAAAAGCTTTTTGATATCTCTTAGCGTTTCCAAAATATGGACCAATACAATTCTTAGGGGCGTGGCATAATATCAATACACATAACTTCTCAACCATTTGTCCTAAAATTCCCAAATTTTCAGCATATGTGCACATTGCATCCTGTAACGTACCCTTAGATTTGTTTTGCATTCGACCACTAGGGGCCGCTACAGTAAACCCGCGAAGTTGTGATTTTTGTCACTTTTTGCATTTTTCAGCCTTCGTACTTTAACGAACTCCTCCTACAGATTTTATGCGATCAATGTAAAATTTGGTCAGGATGCTCTTAAGACCTTTGTGATTAAAAATTATCAAAATCGTGAGTTTTCATTGAAGAACCTTGACGTGGCGTGCCGGCCATTTTGCCTCATTGGTTTTGAAAAAGGAAGTTGTTATAACTCCAAGGTAAATGTATTTTGGACTTCTCATGCATGATGCTACTTCAAGCCTGAACATACTTCAGTTGAAAACAATTCAATAACTCATAGCGCCTCCTACTGGCTAAAGGAAATGTCATATTTTATACTTTTATTTACTCCTCTTAGCCAGGTGACCTTATGAGTCTGAAATTTGGTAAGGATAGCCTCAAGACATTGATGATGCATCATCTTGAATATTGTGAGTTTTCGTTGAATGCTGTTGCCATGGCGACGCATCGTTCGCCATGAAAAAGGAAGCTGATGGTTTAGTGGCTTAGGATGCTCGAAAATTGATGAAACCTTGTACATGTGTCAAAGGCATTGGAAGAAATATTGTATGTGATTTCTGGCCTTGGCCGTTTTACATTGCCTCTGTAGCGCCCCCTACAATATTTCAAAAGACCAGCCCCAGCGCTACGTTTGAGCTGCATGTATGAAACTTTGTAGTCGCGTGTTATGGAGACTTAAAAATAAGTCTCTTGGGACCATGCTCTAAACCAGGGGTGTCAAACTCATTTCGCATCGTGGGCCACATACGGCCTAGGGAGATGTCAAGTGGGCCGGACCATTAAAATTATACCATACTCTGCTATAAATAACCAAAATATCATGTCTTTCCTTTGTTTTGGTGTAAAGAAGCACAAGAACATTAGGAAAATATTGAAATTTAATGAACTATCCTTTTAAAAACATTTCATGAAACACCTCATATTTCCTTAGACAAATGTGCAATTGACTTTTATCATTCACAAATATGCATTGCAACTGATCCCACTGATTGTACAAAGGCACAAAACTTTAATTGGTACTGAAAAATATAGTAATGCACTTTAAGATTAAATGAGACTTTTAAAGAAAGGAATTTTTAAACCACTTACACATACGCATATAAAATCTAAATGTAATCCCTGCGTACACCTTACAAACTAAGGAGAGTGATTTTAAATGTGTAATGAAGAAAGTGTTCGCCTGTCCTGTAAATCTGTAAACTTCATACATGAAACATACATACACATACAATACATACTGAAAATTTATGGAGTTGTATGAACAGTAGAATTCCATCACACAACTTTTGTTTTGAAGCTGCTGACTAACATTAAAGTGCACATTTTTTAAATCACCACAGTAAGGATTCATCTTCACAGAGCTGTATTCTTTCAATGTAAACAGTATCTAAGGCAGCATTTTAAAGGTGTTAGTCTAGTCTGGACTTGTATTTGTTCCTGAAACTTGGCATCTTTTGGCCTGTACAAGTGCATCAACACCAGGTGTCATATCCTGACTAGCTGTCACTTTCAGAATGTCATTTAAGTGCTTGTTTGTGAGCCTTGAACGCATTTTTGTTTTATTGATATTCATCACTGAGAAAATTTGTTCACAAAGGTAGGTTGTCCCAAACATGCAAAAAATTTTAGCAGCCAGGGCTGTTAATTTGGGGTACCCTGGTAGTAGATACTGATAAAATCTGTCCAGACCTACAGAGGCAAATTTGCCCTTCAAATCTGCATCACACTGCAAATCAATTATCTCTAGCTGAATTTCGACCGGCAGATCAGAAGCTTTAACTGTGAAAGGTGAGCGAAAAACTGAAAATTCTGTCTCAAGTTCACCAAATACCTGAAAACGTTTCTCAAACTCCCGCAGTAGTCCTGCAATTTTGTCTTTGTACCGTTTCATGTCCGCATCAGGTCTGGTCACACACACATCTCTCAGACAGGGGAAATGAGCAGGGTTGCCATTTGCCAGTTGCATCTCCCACAAAGTCAGCTTCAACTTAAATGCATGTATGTTGTCAGAAAACTGTGTGACAACTTTTTTGCGGCCTTGCAACATTTTGTTCAGATTGTTCAAGTGTTCAGTAATATCAACCAAGAATGCAAGGTCCCGTAGCCATTCCTGAGATTGTAATTCCAACACCGGTTTTCCTTTTTTCTCCATGAACTGTCTGATTTCCTCTCGTAGATCAAAGAAATGCCTCAGCACAGCGCCTCGGCTTAACCATCTCACTTCAGTGTGGTATGGCAGGCTGTGGGTAATGTTGCTGTCGCTGAGAAGTTTGTCAAACTGACGATGGTTCAGACCTCTGGACCGGATGAAATTTACAGTGCGAACAACCACCTCCATGACGTGGTCCATTTTCAGCGACTTGCAACACAATGCCTCCTGGTGCAAAATACAGTGAAATGTCCAGAAACGATCTCCTCCATTAAGGGCTTGTACTTTGTCTTTGAACTTTGTCGCGACACCTGCTTTCTTTCCGACCATGGATGGCGCGCCGTCTGTAGCCAGGCTGACAGCGCGGGACCAGTCCACTCCAACTCTGTCCAATGCAGCAACGACAGAGCCGAAAATGTTCTCGGCTGTTGTGGTGTCCATCATTGGCACCAACTCAAGAAACTCTTCAGTAACAGTCAATGTCTCATCAACTCCTCGAATAAATATGGCCAGTTGGGCCACGTCTGTGATGTCAGTGCTCTCGTCAATTGCCACGGAAAATGCAATAAATGACTTGACTCTCTGTTTCAATTGACTGTCTAAATCTGCCGATAGTTCCGAAATCCTCTCTGCTATAGTATTCCTCGTCAGGCTAATATTGGCAAAAGCTTGTCGCTTCTCGGGACATACAAGTTCAGCCGCCTTCATCATGCATCGTTTAACAAAGTCACCGTCGGAATACGGCTTCGATGCTAATGCTATTTCGCTAGCAATTAGGTAGCTGGCTTTTACCGCTGCTTCACTGACTTCTCGGCTCTGGATGAAAGTTGACTGCTGTTTCCTCAGACCCGCCAGCAATTCGTTAATCTTATCTCTTCTCAGTTGTCCTTGCAAGCCGTCATATTTTTCGCTGTGATGAGTCTCGTAGTGGCGTCGAATATTATATTCCTTCAATACCGAAACTTGTTGCAAACACACCAAGCACGAAGGTTTTCCGTGCATCTCTGTAAATAAATAGGACGTGGTCCATTTTTCTTTGAAAATTCTACACTCCTTATCTACTTTTCTCCGTTTGGATAACGACATTTTGGCTAATGAGGGTGTAGCGGAGAGGTAGAGACCAAGGTATTAACAACGTCGTAACAAGCAGCAGATGGCGCATTGATACCGTCTGCTGTTTTCAGTCTGTCTCAGTGATGCGGCTTGTCTTCTACTCTGATGGAAAGAGTGCGCCCCTTAGCGGATAATCCATGAATTGCAGCGAATTAAAAATATTAATTCCATGTCTTTTATGCATTTTTTCCACTTTCAAATTATCCTGCGGGCCTGATCAAACCTCCTTGGGGGCCGGTTCCGGCCCGCGGGCCGTATGTTTGACACCCCTGCTCTAAACCCTACCGGAAGTCCGCCACTTTGATTTATGTGTGAATTTTCCCTTGATTTTGGACAATTTATAGGCGCTACACTTTAACGAACTCCTCCTAGGGACTTTGTCTGATCCTCTTCAAATTTTGTCAGTACAGTCTCAAGACCGTTGTGATTAAAAATTATCAAAAGCTTTACGTTTAACGGCACGGTTTAGCCGTAGCGGGCGGCTACTTTAAGTGATTCCCCATGAAAAAAGCTGATGTAACTCAGCTAGACTTGTTCCAAACGGTCCCAAACTTCACACGCTTGATAACACTCACGGCCCGAGGATGTCTACAAGCTAATTTTCACTAGTACTCACAGCGCCACCTGCTGGCGAAAGGAAATCTGCATTTCGTGACAAACGCCATCCGATTAACGTGACTTTTACACAACGTGGTTTACGTTTGACATAGAGCTACATAATGCATGTGTTCTGTAGCGCCAGGCAGCGGATACGGGAAGCACCGGACTATTTGCAAAGCGTCGTTTCTAGCATCAGGCGGTCCACGCGGGATCGAAAACGTCTCGCTCGCGGACGCGCCGGCCGGCGGTCGCGCGCGTTCTCGGACGCGCAGGAGGGAGTCCCGCCGGCAACCCCGACGCGCGGAGGATGCGAGGGCCCGTTCATCGCTGCTCGCAGCTTTAATTCGGTTTAAAATGGCGTACTGGAAATGAGATTTTAAAGTGACAAACATTAATATTGTTTTGCGAGCAAATGTTTACTTATTGTTATTAAACATTTTGTGTTTGAAGACGTTTTTGTTTTATTTAACTGTTGACTTTTCCAAACAAAACGGTGTACATTGTTAATAAATAAAAAATGAAGGCAACGTTGCAAAGAATTTTGAGTATACTCAAAGTATAGTCTTAGTATACTCAGAGTATACTAAGTGAAATTGAGTAACAAAAATGTTTAAGTTTAAAGTAAGTTTCTCTCAACTAAAAATGTGCAGTGCTGTTGATGTATGTTTTCAATCTATAAGAACACACAATTTCAAGTTTCTCCAATTTAATATTTCAAGTATTGTCAACTTAAGTACATGAGTAGGTCTGAATAGTAATGTTAAGTTTGACAAACTTAAGTTCTCAACTTTTATTTTCTTAGAGTGTACCGAGTTGAGTGACTAAAGACTGTTGTGACAAAATGGTAAATGGATTTGCATTTATATGGAGCCTTTCTAGTCTTCTGACCCCTATTCAATTACATGTCAACATTGACCCATCCACACAAACATTCATACACCGATGGCACAGCCTTCAGGAGTCATTTGGGGTTCAGTATCTTGCCCAAGGACACTTCGGCGTGCATTCTGGAGGAGCCAGGAATCGAGCCGGCCACCCTCCGGTTGCCCAGCCACGTCCCCAGAGCCTTCAACTCGCACCTTTTAGTGGAATCCCTTTCTTACTTTGATGAGAAGCTTAGAACTCCATATGTTTTTGATCCATTTAGCCACTGTCCTCATTCATTATCACAGTCCCCATTTCCATGAGCTCAATTAATCCTGCATGTTTCCAGCTTCTTGTTTTTTTCCCCTGATGTCACCGCATTTCAATAAGATCACACACTTTACAAAGGCAATGACATTTGCACCTTTGATTAGTTAAGAATTTGTTTTAAGCGAGCTGGTCCCTTTATGAATTCAGGGCAACGGCACATCACACATACCAAGGTAAATGTGGTTGATAGAGGTAAAAAACATGTTTTAAGAATTCTGTGTTCAACTATGCTTGACTGAAGTAAGCATGAAAGCAGGATTTAACATTTCATATAACATTTAAAACAATGTGAAGGAGGTGTTATCTTCCCTTCTCTTTTGCTTTCGGATAAAAGAAATAAGGCAACACGGACACAAATACATGTATGAGGATTAGAGGCAGACTCATATATATGCATGTTTGTATGTACAAGCATAATTGCCGTATTACACGCAACATTTCAATTATATTGTCTCCACGTCTCTAAGAATCCCTACTAAAATGGTTAGATTATCATCATAAAATGTGTGTGTGTGTACAGAGAAGTGGGCCAGTTGTAATGAATCAAATTGACTGGAGACAGAAAAAAAGAACACGGAACAAAAAGAGGCCACCCTCACAGATGTTATGTATAGTGGTGAGCTAAGGAAACTTTACAGTAAATAAAGGCAGAAAGCCGGGAGTGTCCTTCTGTGTGCTGTCTAAGGACACATCCATTGTGATCAATACATAATCCTGCAGTGGGTTTTTGTTTGGCAGTAGAGACACAGCGAGAGGCTTCATCGCGGTTGTGGAGGTTCAGGGACCCGTCGATACTGTGGGAGAGCCACACGTCTCCCGGCCGTGACAAACTCTCAGCCGGTTCAAATTATGATCAATGGTATTTAATTTTAAAGAAGTTAAAGCAATTGCAAAGTGAATGACACTATGTACACTATCGATAGAAATATGATCCGCGGAAAAGAGTTCACACACACTCCAAACAGGAAGCTTGTTACCTGCAGGATGCAATGTGATGAAGTGGACGAATGATTCCTTTGAATCTCCTTTCCTAGCTCGTAAAATATCTGTCTCAAATACTATTGGCTAAAGTCCAGCTGACTCCTCCTTCGTTGTGACCTATTGGCTTTGGTCGGTTGCTCCTTCTGTTAGGCCCTCTGCTCTGATCCTGGTGTTCGCTGTAATGCCTGTCTTAAAATCCCTGTCTGTCCCTATCAACTATTCTTTATAGATTAATATATTCAATAATTGTCTCTTATGGCTAAACACTTCTATAGTAAACATATTATACACTTGATAAGTATTCTGGTGACATTTCACATACTTTGACAATTTTTACAAGCATAATGTGGCATTCCACATGCTTCCTACATTTCACTATCCACCACTAGGGTCGCTATGAATCCAAATAAAAAACACTTCTAACTCTAATTCCTCACACGGTATTATAATGGATTAATTGGGAGAATCTGATTAAAGCTCTGCCTGTCTTTATGAATTGTGTGTTAAAGTATAAGCAGCTAATAAAAAGCGTGTGCTGTGCAAACAGACCATCGGCACCTTTAAAGTATCGACTGAAATAAACCAGTACCAAGTAGAATAATCGTATTCTCCACTCAAACGATGTCTGCAATCAATCCTTTTTGTGCCTAGATATAGAAAAAAGAGTTTCTATGGAGCATTCGCTGATTTAATGTGACGTGTGATTGGCCCACTACTAGTGGTGTAACGGATCACGGGTCGATCCGTTCGGATCACCCCTCACGGTTCGGATCACTTGTGAACCGCGGATCAATTGAGTATTGTTTTTTTTGTTTTTTTTACAGTGTAATCCTCATAGTGTGTAATACAGTTTTACTGCTGCTGTTCCTTTTCAAGTAACAAGTCCCCGAATATCACTGCAAAGTGTCAGTGAACAGATATAAAGCATGTGTTCACGTGAACGGAGGTTAAAAACATTTAACGGCGAAAGTCACGGCGAGCGGAGGAACTTCAGAAGCCCCCGGGTCATTTAAGTCACAAGTTTGGGATCATTTTGTCTTCCCTGTAAAGTATAATGACGGATAAGGGTGGTGGACAAAACCGTTACGGTATGTAGGCATTATTTAAAAAGAAAGACATACGACAAGGAAAAGACTGTGACCGCTTTCACCACGGCGGAGTGATTCATAGTCCGGTGCTGCAGACACGCCCCCTCTGTGAGAGTCACACAGACAGGTGCTGCAGACACGCCCCCTCTGTGAGAGTCACACAGACAGGTGCTGTAGACACGCCCCCTCTGTGAGAGTCACACAGACACACACCTGGTGCAGGTGCTGACAGAAGCATCAGAGTGAAGCTAGACAGGCCCAGTAGTAACAGTCACCACAGAAAGGTCTACCCTCTCCCCAGACAATGGAGATATTCTCATCTTTTTTTAAATAATGTCACAGTAATGGTAAACATTATTGTGTATTTGAATGACATAACCTGACAGGAAGTAAACATAGACCCAAGTTGTTGCCGAGCAGTTCAGTTCAGTTGAAACAGTGGAAGCTAGCTCACATATTCTTTCAATATTGATCAAAGGACGAGGGCATCAACATACCTCATGTTGCACTTAAACTTAAACAGAATTGAATATTCTTGAATGTTTTAATTGTATTTATTCATTTCATTTCAAATTGGACATCTTCAATATTTTTGTTTTTATGTAAGACTATAGCCCAAAGTTATTTTCTTTAAGTGTTCTTGAAGTTCTTTAATTAATAAATGGAAAGCAAAGTTATATTTGTCTCCTCCCCTTTTCTTTGTTGATCCAAAAAATTATCCGAACCGTGACTCAAGAACCATGATCCGAACCGAACCGTGAGGTTTGTGATCCGTTGCACCCCTACCCACTACCACAGCAGCTACAATTCATACAGCTGGCTCTGAACATGGAGATGTCTAATATTCTGTTCTCACCAAATTGAAAGTAATTTTTTAACATTGTGTATTATTTGTGTGTATTTGTACTCCTCCTATTAGACGCACCAGAGAGGAGGGGGCTTACTTCCATGTCGACGTTTCATCAAACATGGCTGAAATAACCACTATGCTGCTTTATCCATGGTGTGGAAGTACCAGATATCTGAGTTGGCTGGCTGGTTTAAGGTGCGTTCACACCAAACACGATTAACGCGGTGCAAATGACGCGATTTGCGGGGGACCATTTGTCTGTCTGTCCACAAGACGGCAAGCAAGCCACGTTTGTTTTCTGAATGGAGTTCGGATCCACGATGGATCCGGTCTCCGACAATCTAAATAACGTAATCTTAATAAGCCATAGATACGGCAGCCATGTTTTGTTTATACACATAAGATTATAAAATAATCAGAAAAATGCAATATATATATATATATAATATATATATATATATTAGTGCTGGGCAACGATTACAATTTTTAATCGCGATTAATCACATCATTTTTTTGCGATTGTTATGCGCAAAATTCAATAATGAATTAAAAAGTAGCGTATTGTGCAAGTACTGCTATATGAACAAAAGTACAACAACATTTGGTTTGCAAACATTTTAATTAAACAAATAAGGTGCTTTCTAACAGTATTCCCTTAACACAGTAGCAAATATTTCTTGTAAATCTCAACTTAAACATTAATGTAATCAAATATAAAACCAAAGCTATTTGCCACTGCCAGGGCATTAATGTTTGTTATAGAAAAACAACTCGGCACCTTCCGAGAAACAGCAAGTTAACATTTATAAATCTGTTTTCTTTTTTCTTCTGAACAGGTAGCAGCAGAAACATTTTTCTTTTATCAGGGAGCAGCAGAAACAGTCTATGTTCAGTAGCAAGTGTCCCTGTTAGAGTGAGGTCGAGAACAAAAAAAAGTACACAGCTGGGATCTACTGTGCAGAGGACTTTTTAGTCTGTGAAGTCCATGTTTGTACTGGATTTTCTTTGGATAATCTCAGTCACACTTTCAGTGATGCAGGTTGAGTAGTTACAGAATGACAAAATTAACTGCATTCATCCATTCCTCCGACTTTACATTTTCTTACTCCTCTGCACCAAGCCAGTTGCTAAGACACACAAGGTCATTTACATTTTCAGATGATAAAGAAACTCTTCTTCTGTACAATATGACCAGCAAGAGAAAACAACCTTTCACAGGGTACAGATGTTGCCTGCTGTGTGAGCCTGCATGTTTGGGCCATCACTCTAATGGACAGGCCTCTGTACTGATGGTGGGCTCCGCTCTGTATCGACGCACACTGTTCTCAACTGAGTCTTCCTCCTGTTCAGAATCAGACTCTGATGAAGCAGCCAATAGGGCTAACTTTTTCTTTGGTGGCTCAGATGTTGTTGCTTCCACAGGTTGCTCTGCAACAACCCTCTGTTCCTTGAGTGAATTGCAGACTGAGGGCCACACCTCAGCCCTCTCAGCTCTGGGTATACACTTGAGGTCCTTGAATCTCGGGTCCAATGTGGTAGCAATCTTCAGATATGCAATGTTGGCATTTCCCTTGCGTGTCTTCAGGTCTGTTGTGAATGTAGACTTGAATTTGACCATGTAGGCAGGGTCATCATCTGAGCTCTCCATCACCCAAGAGAGATGGCAAAAAGCAGGCAGAACCACAGAGCATGAAACATACTTTTCTCCTCCCAGTTCAGTCACATACCTACAACAGAAAAACCCATTTCAGGCAAAATGTATTGCATTTCACTTACTTATATACACACATATTCATGCTATATTTACACACACGTACAGACACTCTATTTCTCTCTCACACACACTCAGACAGTGAGAAATATATGATGTAAAATATACCTGCAGGGCTCCAGTAGCGTTTCCAACCTCTGCAGTTTGTCCATTTCAGCTGTAGTTGGCATGGCAATCTTGGTGTTGTGTGTGGTGAGGACATCCCTCAGTGGCTGTTCGTTTCTGCGGATGCTTTTTATCATGTCCAGAGTCGAATTCCATCTGGTTGGAATGTCTTGTATAAGCGACTCCTTCTTTTGTCCATGTTCAATTTGTTGATGTTCTAATTCTGCAGCACTTGCTGGACTGTGTTTAAAGTGGACCACAACTTTTCTGCATTTTGCCAGGACATTGTCAAACGCACTGTTCTGCAGAGACACTATGACAGAACGCTGGAGACTGCGCGACGCAGGGGATGTGTTCAGAAGGCAGATGTCTCGCAGCAGCGATCATATCTCTTGCACTGTCTGTGCTCAGTGTGCTGACTTTGTCTGAAACGTTCCACTGCTGTGAAACATGAATAAAATGTTCCGCGCACGTTTCAGCAAAATGTCTGTCTTCTGTTTTCATGACAGTCAGAGCATGTGAATGCAGCTCTACTGTTCATCAATATAATGCACTGTAACTCCGAGGTGATGATGGCTACCCAGCGGTGTCCAGTAGTCTCCAGTGAGAGCAACAGCTGGTGCACGTTGTAACGCCGTCGCTGTTGTCGTCCTCTCCTTTTCATACAGCTCGTGTATTCTTCTTGTGATGGTGCGTCTTGAGGGAGGCTCATACGTGCTGTCATTATTTGCAATCTTAAGAACGTTCCACAGACCGACATCTTCCACAATACTAATCAAAATAATAATAATAAAAAAGAAACTGCGTCAACACGTGATAAAATAATTGTCGGCGTTAATTAATGAATGCGTTAACGCGTTAACTTGCCCAGCCTCTGCCGGGGATTGTCTGTTCCTGGGTCCTGGATCGTTGGAGAGTGACATCAAGAAGATTGGAGGCAGCTGTAAGACCCACCCCATCCTGACGGTGGCTTCTTCCCCTCTGACACACCTGGTGTGCTGCAAGGAGTGTCAGGCAGCAGTGTTGCAGTAGTTGAACCTTCTGGCATTCATTACGAGAATGCTCAGTTTTGTGGCACATTTGAAATGTCCTGGCCTTTTGTTTATTAAAAGTATTTGTTTGGTTAGCTCCTTGCCTGAATTTTCATGACTTTTGCTATGGTTTTAGAGCCAGACCATAACAATATATATATACAAAACAACAACTCGTAATAACTGATTTTTTAATTCCTGGTTCGTTCCCTGGAAAGATTGTCCCCCAGACATTTACTCCAATTGGTCCAAATTTAGCACCAGAGTTCTAGCTTCATGAATTAATTTGTGAATTTGAAATTTCACAAATTCCTTTTGTTGGGATGGCAGTCTTTCCAGGGAAGGAACCGGGCTCCTCAGGAATAGTTCATCCTCGCATGGTGGGGGTGCTGGTGGAGCAGGGGAGGCACTTCTTCCCAAGGCCTCTAGAACAGTGGTTCTCAACTGGTCTGGCTGCGGGACCCACCATCACCCTTAATGACAAGCCGCGACCCAAATTATTTATATATATATATTTATATATATATATATATATATATTAGGGGTGTAACGGTTCACAAAATTCATGGTTCGGTTCGGTACGGTACAGTGGTGCCACGGTTCGGTACGTTTCGGTACGTTTTCAATACAGTAGAAAACTATAAATGCCAGAGAAACGTACTTGATTTTAAAATATATTTATTAATTAAAACTAACATCATTAAGCTATTCTTTGACTTTGAACAATGATGGAACTATACCCGAGTGACCCATCTTCTGGGGTGTCTTCTTAGCAACACATAAGCATAAAAAACAAAACCTGCTCCTTAAAAAATGTAATGTAGTATTGTTACTTACATCTTCTCCATCATAATTTTAGTATGAACAATGATGGAAGTATACCTGAGTGAACGTGGCTCTTCATCTCATTCAGTGGTGAGGTAATGTGTGTTACAGTCAGGTAGCGTTGTGTAGCCCTCAACGTCCAGGCATCCGTTGTCAGAGCAGCAGCGGGTGCGTCGGACATGTGATTCTCTACTTGTGCTTTTGTTTTCTTGTACAAAGCGGGAATTACGGTTTGGCTGAAATGGGCTCGTGAAGGAGTAGTGTAACGGGGCTCAATAACATTCAGCAGGTTCATAAAGCGTTTTACACTACAGTCGGGTCTCATGTCCGCGGCTATAAGTGTACCAACCGCCGTGGTGATCGCTTTAGCCCTCATCAGCAGGGAACATCTGCTGAAATCTTCGGGGAGAGTTTGAAGCGTGTGTGCTGCTCAAGGTTTTCGTTTACTTCCACCCACTGCCACACTGGGGTGATGTCGGCGTAAATGTGTTAACATGTTTGAGATATTCCCACTGATGTAGCCTACACTCGTGTAGCAAATGCGACATAGCGTTGTTTTTTTATCCACCACTCTCTCGCCATCGCCCTCATAGTTCACAGAGAAACCAAAGTGGCTCCAAACACCAGACCTGTAGGCCGTTGGAGGATCTTTTATTCCTGGTCTATTACTAGCCATGTTGCACCGAGCTAACGTTAGCTTCATGTAGCGTGTCTCACAGCGCAAAGTGCCCGACTGGAGTAGGAAGTGTTTCTTTCGTGGTGGGCGTGTCAGAGAGCACGCTGTCCGTTACGTCATGTGTGTTGCCAGTTTGAGAACAGTGACTCCACCGAAAACATAATATTTCCCACAATTTAAGCTTCTGCATTTCCAAATGCGCTAGGATGAACGTATTGTTCGGTTTGTCATGCGTACTGTGAAGGATTTCAGTATTAAGCAAAATAATAAGAATGTTACCATGGGTTAAAGAGTTGCAAAATATTTATCTATGAGATGTATTATGTTTACAGGAGGTTTACAAATAGAGGATATTATATTACAGTATATTGACACATTGAATGTATTAAGCCATATGTATAAGCCATAAAAGTATTAAACACTGAAGTATTGAACACTGTAAGAAAGGAAGTATAAAAGGTCAGATAGGGTCAGATTTAGGGAATATTTAGGGATATCTTCATGAGACATGAAGTGAGGAGCATAGGAGACAGGAAGACAGAGAGTCATAAAAGGCAGCAGGAATGCGGTAAGGACAATGCAGAGATGAGCTTCAAAGGACGTCTCCAGCTGTGAAGGCACCAGAAGGACTGAAGAAGCAGAGAGAGGAATCGAAGTACAGCCAAATGGTTGTAACTAAAAGCAAGGCATTGATTGGTTCAAGACAGTGGCCAAGATGATCAAATGTTTGAGTAACACCGATTGGCTCACCTGCAGTTTTTATGACGATTTGACCCCCCTGTCTTTTCTGCAGTATAAGAGCTTTGTTTGAGGGAACAGAGGTCAGACCTACATGATCCCTCCACAGAACATCCTTTGATGTGAGACCTGAGAGGGTGAGAGTGTGTGGTCTCTGTTCTCGAGAGCATTTTACTATCGATAGTTAATTCAGATTGCATTTGATATTAAATACAAGTTTTACTTTTGAAACCTGAATTCAGCAACTTATTTGGTGCACATGCGCAGTAAGAAGTAAATAGAGAACCAGGCCATTTGCTGGGCTCCTGTAGCTTGACGATATATTCATATGCCTCGACACAATATATATACACGCCGATGTTACCGGTAGTGTCGTTCAGGTTCGATTGAGATAGCGCTTCTCTCTTTTTTATACTCTTGGATTGAATCTTGTATTCGTGATGGAGAGTCCACAAATGGCTCCCGTCATTTCTGTATTGGAGATATACACCTTTGTTTGAGATACATACCTTTGAAAATTACATTTCTGTATTTGGGATGGAAAGACCTAATATTTGTTAACATGAACCTCATTCTGAGCTTAATACAGTTACTGAAAGCTGAAAGGATGAAAGCTACTGAGGCAGACTGATTAAGAAACGTTACAGTGATTTTGAAAAAAACTCCTGCCTCCTTTTAACAAAAAGCAGGAGACTGAGTGGCAAAATATGATTATCATGAGAAATGTATAATATAATGTAAGCAGGTTTGCCTAATTCCTGTGTTTTATACATAAAAAATGTCCTTTTAGCCAATATATAGTAAAATGATTTAAAAAATGTTTAAATGTTATTTCTTCAACATGATTCATCTTGTTTCAGAGAGACCATCCCAACTTTGAAGATCATGGTTCAATAATTTAAAGTTTGCTGTCTCAATGCCTTCCAATTTCCACTTTAATTATTAGATGGTAATCATCAAGAAATTAGCTTGTAGATGTGTTGGTCTCCTGTCTTTCTTAATGTGATATATTCTTCAGCTTAAGGCCTTAAAACACAGACTCAGACTCATTTAGTTGCAGTCTGTGCCACTAAATCCTAGATAATCTACTAATGTCCGTCATTACAAACTAAAAAACGAGACTGTTTATCATGTTATCTGTTTATCGTGTGAGAAAACTACTGAGTTTAATATTAATCTTACAGTCTGTTTTATTTCAATTCATCTTCATTTTAAAAACTGTTCACAAATGAGCCACTCATATCCTGTGCATTGATTTGATGTATATTTATTATTATTCATCAATCAACACATCCAGACAGACAATACTCTCTTTCCTTTTTTCATTGATTGAACAAACCACACATAATAAAAAAAGCAGGATTACAGGTTTCATTACAGTGCATGTACCAAACCAAACAGTTGGACAAGACAAACTAATTAGAATAAGGTATTTACAAGGACATAGAGCAGGGGTGTCAAACTCATTTTCACCCCGGGCCACATCAGCATCATGGTCGCCCTCAAAGGGCCGGATGTAACTGTAAGACTGTATAAATGTAACTACTCCCGAACATATTGTTAAACAACTCTCTCTGCATTTGATTATTGAAGTATAAACATATTGTAAATGCATTTATATAAATGTAAAATGATATGCACATTTCTCTGTTATTATAACAAATCAAAGATCAAACTTTTAAAGAAAATATAAAAACAAATATCAAACACAAGTTAGTTATTTTAGTTATTAACTGTTCAAAGAATTTTTGTCACAGTTGAGAAGGACATAACTATGGTACAACAAATGATTGTGAGCTGCTAAGAACATGTGTGACAGATGTGGCATCTAACTTAAACAGACAGCCTTGTAGAGGGCATACAACCAACTAATAAGAGATGCTTTTGATTACAGTAAACATTTGGCTGTATGAACACATACACCTAAACACACTGAATACATTGCTATACATACAAAGTAGTATATTTAACAACTCAACATAACAAAATAACAGTCAGATATGTCTCAGTTCACAATTATATTGTTCAAGTTCCGGGTGAGGTTGATGAGGTGATGCTGCATGGCCTTGAACACACCAAGTAAATACTTCCTCACCCAGGACACCATATCACACACCATCCTCATCTATTGATCATGTTCTGAAAACAACAACAAACAAAACACAGCCATTACATTTCACACATATTACACTGTACTTATTCTTGGTTGAAATGAATTGTATTATATATTTAATACAATTCAGGTTTTTAAAAATGCTTACCCATTTGTTTTCTGGCCGGATGTCTGTTTTCTCGTGGTCAGTCGGTCAATGTCTGGCTTTAGGTCTTGTGCTGTAGCAATCCGTAAAACAGCGTGGAGGTTGTCGTCGGTGATGCGCGATCTGTGCTTTGTCTTGTTTAGATTCATTATTGAAAACATCTGTTCGCACAGATAGGTGCTCCCAAACATGGACAGAACACGGGCAGCTTGAAGTCGGAGCTGTGGCATCAAAGCAGGAGGCAGGAGACGGTAAAAATCCTCGATCGCAGCATCCTGGAACTTTGCTCTCAGGTCACTATCGCTCTGAAGCTCTATTAACTCCATCTGAAGGAGATGGGGCGCACTGTCGACGTCGGCGGTGAAAGGATTTGCAAAGATGGCAAAGTCAATGCGCTGTGTTCTGAAGTCAGAGAAGCGCCGATCAAATTCAGTCATTAACCGGTTCACTTTGGTAGCCAATCGAGCACATGAAAAAGCACCAGGAACTGAGGCTGAGATTTCCTGGCAGACAGGAAAGTGTGCAAGATTGTTCTGTTCCAGTTGGGACTTCCATAGCTGCAGTTTACGCTGGAAAGCTGTGATCATGTCGGACATCTTTGTGATGACTTGTTTGCGTCCCTGCAGCCTCTGATTCAGTTGGGCAAGATGCTCCGTTATGTCACACAACATAGCAAAATCACACAGCCAGTTTGGATCTGAAAGTTCAGGCAAGGGTTTTCCTTTACTTTGCATGAAAACAGCAATTTCTTCCCTAAGCTCAAAAAATCGTTTGAGGACCGCGTTCCTACTCAACCACCTTACTTCTGTATGGTATGGCACATCTCCATGCTCCGAGCCCAACTCCTTCAAAAACAGCTGGAACTGGCGGTGATTCAGGCCACACGCTCGAATGAAGTTCACTGTTTTCGTGACCGTGGTCATTATATTATCCAGTTCCAGAACCTTTCCACACAGAGCTTCTTGGTGGATAATGCAATGATACGTTATCAGAGGTGTGTGGCAGTTACTTTTTTGCATTTTCTCCTTCACTAGTCCAACCAAGCCTGTTTTTTGTCCACACATTGCAGGCGCGCCATCAGTAGTTAGCCCCACCAACTTTTCCCAGGGTAATTCAGTTTTACTCACGGACCTCTCCACTGCATCAAAAATGTCCCTCCCCGTCGTCGTTCCATGGAGGGCAACTACATCCAAGAGCTCCTCACTGACAGTCAAGTCTGCCTTCACGCCTCTTACAAAAATGGACAGTTGCGCTGTGTCCGTGTTGTCTGTGCTTTCATCAACGGCTAATGAAAAAGCCACGTAACTGCTCGACTCTTCGGCTAGCTGTTCTGTCAGATTGCCTGCTAGTTCCTTAACTCGGTCTGCGATTGTGTTCCTTGACAAACTGACATTTTTAAAAGCCTGTACCTGGTCGGGGCTCACCTGCTCACAGACCTTGAGCATACACTCCTTAAAAAATGCACCCTCTGAAAAGGACTTGGAAGCTCGGGCGATTTCTTCAGCCACAATAAAGCTTTCACAGCGGCATCATTTTTGGCTGTAGCTTTTGTGAAAATGTTCTGCTGCGATTGGAGTCTGCCTTTTAATTTTTGGACAAGTTCATGTTTTTCCTGGAGGCTAAATTTAGCATACTTGGCTCCGTGTTTGGTATCGAAATGCCGACGTAAATTGTATTCTTTCATCACCGACACTGCTTCATAGCATAGCATAGCATACAGACCGGTTTCTCTCCTTGAAGAACAAACATATATTCGCTTTCCCATCTTTCATTAAATGTCCTTCCCTCTGTATCAATGTTCCTCTTCTTAGACATGTTGGGATTATTTTTCAAACATTTTCAACGCTACTAGCGGCCGCAGTCCGTCATTTCGCGGGTCAAAAACTCAACATGCATTGTGGGAGATGTAGTTTATGGTCACTGTAGTGTACACGATGAAGCAGCATAGAGTTTAATTTTAAGACAATCATATGCCTTTATATGGAAGCCCATTTCAGCAGCAAAAAAAACAAATTAAAAGTTAGACTTTCTGGTGGAAATATGCCTTCGCGGGTGTCACGGGGCATGGTGAAGGACTCAAGTGCAGACCAGGCAGAGTAGCGTGCAAACGATTATTTATTTAACAAACACAGGAAACTCACAGGACATAACAGGGGATCCACGGACAAGACAGGAGACGAAGGGGATAATCCAGCAGGAACGGGCAGGCAGACGGGAAAACCGGGAACAGGACGGGAAAACCGGGCAGGAAGGCATGAAGCACATGGGGTAATGATCTGGCGACGAGTGACTGAGAGGCAGGAGTTTAAGTAGTGACTGAAACAGGTGAGCAGGTGAGAGTAGTGAGCTTGATGAGGTGAGAGTGGAAGACAGGTGCGCTGAATGAAGGAGTGCTTGATTAGTAACCAGAGACAGGTGAAGGGAGTGCAGACAGGTAGAGTGAGGAGCTACAAAAAGACACAGAACACAGGAGGCAAAGCCTAATCGTGACAGCGGGCCACATAAAATGACGTGGCGGGCCGGATTCGGCCCGCGGGCCTTGAGTTTGACACATGTGACAGAGTATTGATAAATGTAGAACAAAAAGGAACATAAAACTTTTACTCTGTCACACAGCAAACCTTCCCACAGGGCCTCCTTCACCATGACCCTTGGGTTGCAGAAGTTGGCAATGCAGCCTCTAAACTCTGGAGCAAAGCTGCTCTTGTAGTGATTTTGAAAGCTATTAAACGTTCCTCTGTAGCCAAGCTTTTGTTATAGGTAGAAGTTACGAACAAAGGGGCACAGAGGGGGGGGGGTGGGCCTCTGACCTGTTAAGGCAGAAGTTGGGGACAAAGGAGCACAGAGGGGGGGCTCTGACCCCTGGGCCTCTGCTGCTGTGACTTTCTGCTTCAAAGTCTCACCAAAAACGAACTGGAACCAGTTTAAAAGTATAACTTGTATTTAATTTCAAATGCAATCTGAATTAACTATTAATAGTAACTGCTCTCGAGAACAGAGATCACACACTTTCACTCTCAGGTCTCACAAAATAGGAGTTTCTGTAAAGCGATCGTGTGGGGTCTGGCTCTGCTCTCTTGAACAAAGCTCTTTATACTGCAGAAAAGACAGGGGGGTCAAATCGTCATAAAAACTGCAGGTGAGCCAATCGGTGTTACTCAAACATTTGATCATCTTGGCCACTGTCCTGAACCAATCGATGCCTTGCTTTTATTTACAACCATTTGGCTGTACTCCGATTCCTCTCTGCTTCTTCTGTAGCCTTCACAGCTGGAGACGTCCTTTGAAGCTCATCTCTGCATTGTCCTCTCCGCATTCCTGCTGCCTTTTATGACTCTCTGTCTTCCTGTCTCCAATGCTCCTCACTTCATGTTGAATGAAGATATCCCTAGATATTCTCTAAATCTGACCCTATCTGACCTTTTATACTTCCTTTCTTACAGTGTTCAATACTTCAGTGTTTAATACTTTTATGGCTTATACATATGGCTTAATACATTCAATGTGTCAATATTCTGTAATATAATATCCTCTATCTGTAAACCTCCTGTAAACATAATACATTTCATAGATAAATATATTGCAACTCTTTAACCCATGGTAACATTCTTATTATTTTGACACTTCTATTCACCATAAGAGGTGCTAATAATCATACTAAACTACTTCTAATACTAAAATCCTACTAATTCTATCTTCTATACTGAAATCCTTCACAATTCCCCCCTAACACACTCTTCAGAGTGTGTTTATCAACCTACAGAAAAACAATCCCTCACTATCGGACCTTTATGGTCCAAGGGTGAGTTTCCTTTATCAAATATGAGACAACAATCTTTCAAGTTCAACGTCATCATCTACTCGTAACTGAGTTCCCTGCATGCTTGTCCTAAGTAGTGCAGCATCAACTAGCTTCAGTAGAGTTCCTCGGATGCAAGGGACGCAACAGCCTCCACAAACGACCACAACTGCAAGGACAACACAAAAAGAGATTAAGATTGTCACAACTGCACTTTTCCATTCGCCAAACATACCCTCCAACCAGCTGGTGAATTTATCATCAACACCAGAGTTCTCTGCTAACTCAAAGCTGAGAGCTGTCAATCCGGCCAACGCTCTGGTCACCGATCCATCTGGAGCTGTATTGTTTGGAATGAAAGTACAACAGACAGATCCAAACATCCTACACACTCCTCCTTTCTCCGCCAACATCATATCTAATGCCATCCTGTTCTGCATGGCCATTATACTAGTCTGCGCCAGCTGTGCATGAAGTCCTGTTACGGCGTCCCTAGTGTAGTTTACAAAACGCTGCTGGTTATAGTAAATGTAATTAATCCAATCCACATTTTTATTGATTGTTGACCACCAAAAAAACGTCGATTCGAAACCGGCTCCTACTTGATTTCTAGCTTTAAATTCATTAGGCACCCCCCTTGGTACCCCTATGGCATCAATATACACTCTGTCATCAAATGAGCCAATCGGGGCCTTGGCCTCTCTCCTGGATCTCCTTCTAGCATGTGTGCGTGGGGAAACCAGGTCTTGATAAGTCGCTTCATTTACTGGCAAAATGTAAAACGGCAATACGAGCTGTACCAGCGCGCATGTTCCCGACCAATTGTTAGGCAACAGTGGTTGTAAGGTTCTTCCTCCACAATACCACCATAAGTCAGCTCTGGTCTGTGTCTGCTTCAACACACTCTTCAAATGATAGTCACTAGCATTATGAGTACTGCTACAATTTGTTCTAGCAATGTGGCCCATGATGGGTCCATCAGTAACATCAGATACTATACAATCATATGGGCCTTCTGCCTTCTTAAACTGAGGTGGGTCGCTGTATGCCACAGGTGGGTATTCCCAATGTCGCTCTTGGCAGGTGTGAAGAAGGGGCAAATTCCTACTGGTAAACATAGCTAGAATACAACGAAAATCAGGGCTGAGGGGTCGAAATCTTGATGGTACAGGGGTTGCTATTGGTCTAGATGTTGAACACACAATACAGTTTGTATCCCTCACTCTTGAGGATGTATATTGTACCCATTTCAGCCACATATTGGTGTCAGTGAACTCTGCATCCCATACCTCTCCCCACGGGGTGTCAATCACTTGTCGATCCTCAGCTTCTTCTGCTTCCTGATTAATAACCTTAGCGGGCATTACAACAAACCTAAGAAGTCCTTGTGGGGCAGGCGCATCTGCAGTTGCCTGTCCCTGTAATACATAAAGTCCACCGTCAATCAATTTTGGATCTGTCAAGGTTAATGTCAAGGGGTTGCATTGACCCACTTCACACATATGGTGTGAAGACGGGGCTTTTATCATCCTTAATCTATCTTTAAAGCCTGGGTTGGGATCACTTTCCAAACCTTCGCTGACCGTGTTCAGAGAGGCCCATTCCCAGTCGTCACAGGCACACCCATGATCTGAAACAAATTGACCATGTCTACTCTTAGCAGGCCCACATTTGTTACCAGCAATGCACAATGTCTTGTCCATCCAACTATAGGAGTTGTCGTACTTGGGGCAGGGGACTACGGCACAATAATCAAATCTTACCGATGATGTCGTACCCTCTACAAATGTAAGAGTGAATGTGACATTTGCGCGGTCGAGTCTTGACAGGGAGGCATCTCGTCGTCGTCTGGGATTAAGTTGATTAGCTACTGGCGCTACACTCTGAATCTCGGTCTGGTCCTGTTTATTTTTAGCTTCCCACACTAAGGTTGAAACTACTGTCACTATTGAAATTAAAAATAGGATTATTACTGACTTCCATAACCCACTGAATCTAGGGTCTCTAAATGGATGCCATTGTTTAGCTTGTGGGAGAGTCATTGTTTCAGTATTGTCTAACTCTCTTCTGGTACTTCTTTAGATTCAAAACTCGATTGTTTGATGTTCAATCGAGTCTCTGCGATGGTTCGGCTTGGTACCTGAGCTGGTGCACAGTGAGTGAGGTGATGCCAATCAGCTCCAGTTTTACCTTTTACCTTTGCTGCATGTGAGGTTGCCAATACTACCTCCCACGGGCCGGTCCACCTTGGTTCACTCCACTTACGCTTATGGACTTTGATCCACACCCAACTCCCTGGTACTACAACCGGAACCTGCTTTCCTCCGTCTGCTGCTGTCTCTGCATTCGTCACCTGTGAAAACAGAACTTGACTCATTTTAGTTAACGCTCTAGTGTATTCCTCAATCTCTAGGGTTAGTAAGTCTAGACTAGGGCCATGACTACTGGACCTTGGTGGGCCAGACATTGGCCTACCTGTAAGTATCTCATGTGGTGTTAAATGAGTGTTGTTGTGTTCTGTATTTCTCATGGACATTAATGCCAAAGGCAAAGCGTCAGGCCATTTAATGGATGTGTTATGACAGATTTTAGCAATCTTTCTTTTCAGTGTTTGATTAGCTCGCTCCACTATTCCCTGAGATACTGGATGATAAACTGATCCATGCCTATGTTTTATCCCTAGACACTTTTCCACTGCTGCTAGATGTTCATTAGTAAAATGTGAGCCATTGTCTGAATGGATCACTCTCGGAATACCATATCTCGGAATAAGTTCATTTCTGAGCCATTTTACCACTGTTGCACCATCTTCATTCTTGCATGGTATCGCTTCTACCCATCGGGAGAACCGATCCACCATAACTAACATATACCGCAATCCGCGCACTCTGTTATCGGCACCCATATCTGTATAATCAATACAAATTTCCTGAAAAGGGGCTAGTGGTACAGGATAGCTCCCCATCGGACACTTGTATACCAATTTGTTATTGTAGCCATTGCAGGTTACACAGTCTGTGACAAAGTTTTCCACCATTTCTTTAGAATAAGGATGCCACCAATGCTTTTCCAACGCTGCACATGTCCGCCTTTTCGACTCATGTGATGGACCATGTGCTTCAATCATAAGCAGGTGCATTAGCTCAGCAGGAGCTACCATTCGTCCGTCATGGGACCTCCACAATCCTTCCTTGCAGGTCGCTCCATGAGTCAACCACTGTGAATGCTCATAAGCACCAGCCTTTTCCTGTAATATCACAAGGTCACTTTCAGTCGGGGCAAGTTGTGATTCATTTAGACTTAATACCAACATTTGTGTATCATTACCAATGTACCCTCCAGCTCTCTTAGCTGCAAGGTCGGCTGCATCATTACCCCTTGACTCAAAATCATTCTCCTTAGAGTGACCCTTACATTTTATTACCGAAATTTGTGCTGGCATCATTACAGCATCCAACAATTCTTTCAGCGCTTCATGGTGCTTAACCGGAGCTCCTGAACTAGTCAAAAACCCTCTCCTGAGCCACTGAGGCCCATCTAGATGAACTGCACCATGAGCATAAGCCGAATCAGTATAAATGTTTACCTTCCTGTCCTTCGCCAAACTGAGGGCTCGAGTTAGCCCTACAACTTCTGCTAGTTGGGCTGAGGCAGGTTGAGGAATGATGGCAGCTTCTGCTTCTACCAATGTCCCATCAGGTAGTTGCTCCACAACTGCATATGAAGCTATGTTACCTGTTGGGCCTCGATAACAACAACCGTCACAAAAAAGCGTCATGTCTGCGTCTGGATCCTTTTCTCCTTTCAAATCCGTTCTTATCTTTGTCTCCTTTCTGGCCACTTCTGCACAATCATGAGTGCCTTCGTCATGCAGCAACCCAGATGTCATGTTCACTCCTTCTGAGGTGAAAGATAGATGTGGCTGTGTCAATGTGTCTGATATTCTAGCTCCTCTCATAGCTGTTAGAGAGAAAGCTTGGGTCTCTAAATAGGCAACTACGCCATGTTCTGTGTGTATCTTCAAAGGATGGCACATAACTATGTATGCGGTCTTTTGGACAGCTTTAACTATTGCAGCTAAGTGTCTGGTGCATCCTACCTGTCCTTGTTCTATGGGATCTAATTTTGAACTGTGGTAAGTCAAAACTGCTCTCCCCTCTCTCCTCATCTGATATAGTACTGCGTTTACTACACCTTGCTTTTCTCCTACGTCTAAATGGAAATCTGATTTGTAATCTGGAGCTGCTAAAGCGGCTGCCTGAGCCAGACACTGTTTGGTTTCGATAAATGCTTCTTCTCCCTCAATCGACCAAATCAGTTCCGCTTTCAGGTTCCGATTTCCAACTTTGGTCAGCATGTCTCGCAGTGGCTGAGTGAGGTTGACGTAGTTTGGCACATAGCTTCGGCTATAGCCAGTCAGTCCCAGAAATCCGAGCATTTCTTGAACGATCTTGGGTTTGGCATAGGTCAGAGCTGCTGATTTCTGCTCCGGTGATATCTTTTTCTTGTTTCCTGAGAGTACTCTTCCCAGGAAACTCACCTGCCTTCTTCCAATTTGAGTCTTCTCTCTCTTGATCTTGTAACCACATTCTGCTACTCTTCTCAGTACAGCTTCAGTTGCAGCCAGGCAGCTTTCTGCTGATGGAGCTGCCAACAGTATATCATCAACGTACTGTATCAGGGTCACTCCTTCTGGCAGTCTAAGTTCTTTCAGATCTTCCTTCAGTGCCGCATTGAATATGCCGGGACTATCCTTGAACCCTTGGGGCATCCTGTTGTAGGTGTATCTTCGACCTTGGAAGGTAAATGCAAACATTTCTTGACTTGAGGGATCGAGTGGCAGGCAAAAGAATGCGTTTGCCAAATCCAGTACTGAAAAATACTGGTGATGTGGACTTATGTTCTGTAGCGCCACATATGGGTTGGGCACTGCGATACCTTTTGTCTCGGTGGCTTGATTTACCTCCCTCAAATCATGTACCATTCTCCAACCCTTTCCTCTGGGTTTGGGGACTGGCAATATGGGCGTGTTCCAATTTGAGTCTGCTGGTCTCAACACTCCTGCTTCTAGCAGGCCATGTATGGTGGCTGCAATTCCTTCCCCAGCATCTTTCTCAAGTCGATACTGTGGTCTCCACACAGATGGCTGTCCTGACTTCTTTTCTATCTTTACTGTATGGTGTGGTGTACAGCCGACATCATAATCTCCCTTTGCCCATAGTTGTTCTGGCATTCGCTTCAGCAAGTCTTCCGCTGCTGGGTGGTCAGTCAACTCACGACCATGGTGTCTTTCCAGCTCTTGCTTTTCCAATACACAATTCTCTCTGCTACAATGTGCTATTTTCCAGATTGTCTTGTCTGGACTGTGATGAAGCAGCGGGGAGGCTGTAGGACTCCAGCTTGTTATTTCCTGGGCTCTTTTCATCATTGGTCCTAATGAACGGGCTTCTTGACCCGCTGCTATTGCCAGCGTAACATGGGGTTCACTTACCTGCTTTAGCTCATACCATTGTGCTTGGGTTTCAGTAAATTCACAATGTGCTGCTACCCCTTCTGGGCCCACAAAGATGTCAGTGACTCTGATTATTTCTTGAACTCCTTCTCTTTCTTGTTCCCATGCATCAGTATATTCTTCATCAGATGTTCTTAGGTAGTTATAGGTGCAATGGAATGGGTCGATTGGAGATCCATACGCTCCTCTGCTGTTGATCCATACTTTCCAATCTTGATATGTTTTGTTGACGCTAGGCTGCTCCCTTTCTCCTGGTAGCAGCCTGGCCCAAAACACTTCAGTCCTTTCTTCTGGTTCTTCAGAATTCGTCATAAAGAGAATTCTTTCTCCACTTGTTTGCCATGGGGTTAGTGGCTGGCCTTTGAATGTTATTCTAAGTCCGTCAGCCGAACATTGAATTTCAGCTCCGACTCTGGTCATTAGATCTCTTCCCATCAGGTTGACTGGACATTTGGGTGAGTATAGGAACTGATGGAGCAAGCTTTGTCTTCCTAACGTTGTTTCCAATGGTGTTGTGAATCTCTGCACCTCTGTTTTTCCCGAATATCCAACCGTTCTCATAGTTTTCTCTGAGAGTGGGGGTGTTTTCCCATTTAGGTTTCTTAAGCATGAGGCTGCGGCACCAGAGTCAACCATCATTTCCACGTCAACTCCAGCCACGTTACAGGTCACCATTGGTTCTGTCTGAGCCCTGTAAACCACACATGCTTCTGGATCTTCTGGGCCTCTTCAGTACTCACCTTGTTGGTAAACATCGTCCCACTGTCTTGATGTTGACATGGGCATCTGTTGCTGTCGAGGTCCCATGATGGGAGGTGCAGGTGGTCCTGGTGGACCTGATCTTGGGTACTGCTGTTGTTGAGGTGGGAATGGAGCCCGTCGTGGTGGCCCCCTGTACTGCATCCCTCCTCCCATTTGTCTTGGGCAATCTCGGGCCCAATGTCCCCATCTTCCACAAGAGTAACATTCATCGTTCGTCCTAAAGTTTTCTCCATTACCTGGTCGGCCATATCCACCTGCTTGGTAACCTCTGCCTCTTCCACATCCTCTTCCTCTGCCTCTTCCTCCGTTCTGTGGTGGAGGTTGGTAGTATACCACTGGGGGGGCCAGAGCTTCTGGACATGGAGCAGGGGGTACAACTTGGTTTTGGGGCTGTTGAGGGGCCTGAACCTCGGCTACTGACATCTGTTTCTTGGCATGATGTGCCTTAGATACTTCCCTGTCAGCCGCTGCTATTTGGATTTTCAGCAGCCTCTGCGTCAGCTTCTTCAGATCTTCTTCTCCGTTTGTTTCATCAGTTTGGTGTTTTTTATTGTAGTGGGTGAGATGGTCTCTCCACGTGGCATCTTCCATGCTGCCTAACCCTACTACTCCTTCCAGCGCTGTCTGTACTGATTGGGGCAAGCCTTTCTGTACAGTATGTCTCCATACAACAGTAGTAGCTTCACTGCTGTCATGTCTCCCCCCTGTGGCCATATGCCACTCTACTTCTGCTCTCTTCAGATACTGATGAATTTCCTCTTCCGATTTTATCTTCAATCCAGTGATGGAATTCATGTTCGGTTTTGTGGGCCAAATGCTCCGCATTGCCGCCCAGAAGGCTCCTCTGAAACCGTCGAATGGAGTCTGGTCTGTTCTGGCGGATGTTCCCGTTCTTGTTTCCAGGGCGTTTAGTTGCATTGTTCCCTCTGTACGGATTATCGTAGCACGTATGTCCCCCAATGCCAATTTGTCTGCTGCCGTGAGCTTCTCAAAGAGACGGATCCAGGGTGTGGCTCCTTCTCCTAGTGGTGGCAGTGTCTTCTCCAGTATGTCCATGTCTCGATGTCCCCATGGCACAAACTCAGCTGGTCCGTTAGATTTTACCAGTAGGGGATATTGTTGGGTTTGGGGTAATGGTGACACCTCATCTCTTACAGGATACATATGTTCTCTGTAGCGGTCTGGTTCCTTCCTGTTCCTTCTGGACCGTCTAAGAGGTGGAGTACCTCCAGTTGCACCCATGTTCTCTTCATCATCAGTGCTATTCGGATAGTCATCATCATCTTCACGAGTTGTTCCATGTCTCCAGGGTCTAAGGGTCAATGTTCCCTTTGCCTCAAACTTCTCACTCTCATCCTTCAATACTTTCCTTGTCTTTTCTTCCTGCTCTCGTCTGAGTCTTTCAAACTGTTCTCCATCCTTTCCCACTACTCGCTTCATCTCCGATTCTGTCATCGTTTGTCCGTCATCCCAGTCTCGTGTGGTATTCAGTCTGTGCAACTCTCCATCATTGGTCCACTGGAAGCTTTTCACTTTCTTTTCATCTTTCCTCTTTTGATTCTCTCTCTGGCGTTCCAATTGTTGTCTTTCATCATGGAAGTTCCTTATAGTCTTCAAGTTCAGGTCTATCGTGCCTTCTTCCGAGGAGGTGTCTGGAAGTCTGAAGTCTTCTCGCCTGGGTAACACCTCTTCTTCCATCGTCATGTCTAATGTTCCTCCTTTTACCTGGTACATGACTGCTTGTACTGAGGATTGTTCTGCAAAGGGATTGATTGTTACATGCTTATAAGGTGGCGGAGGTGGGGGAAGATCAGATTGCCCGTGTGCTGCTGCTGGCAATACCGGGTATACTGATGTGTACACAGTGTTGGCATGTTCGGTAGTGGTGGCGGTCTTGTGGGGCTTGACGTCTGTCACTTTTGGTTTCAGGACCTCAGGCAGTCCTTTCTCAGCTTCAGGTGTGGCTGTGTCAACGGCCTTCCAGTAGGTGAGCAGTCGTTGGGTGTCTGCGCACCTCTTCTCTTCTTTTTCAAGGGCTTTCTTCTTACCTCGTTTGCTCATACGACTGGCTCCTTCATAATCTGCAGTGGCATCGTTTCTAGCCTTCAAAGCCGCACTACACACTTTGTATCTGTGTTCTTCATTGGGGGCCGTCTCTGTTGGAAAGCACCCGTTCTTCTGCCATCTTGCCAGATACTTCTCCATCTTTTTCCATTCCTTTGCCCTACCTTTGGGTTCCAACAGATCCTCCATCCTATCCTTAGCTCTTCCTAGCACTTCCTGAGTGCTTAGTGATACCATCATGCAGCCTGTGTTTACTTACCTTTTACTTACCTTTCAACTCTCTTTCCCACAGGTATCTTAGCTCTGTTCTGTGGAAAATGTAAGAAATGCAAATGTACAAAACTACTGAAAATTTCAAAATTAAAAATGTTGAAAATCTAAAACCAATCAATCGTGAATATCTAAAAACTTCAATTCAAATTAAAATCTCATAAACCTGAATTAAAATTTAAAAATGTCAACCTAAAAATCTAAATCTAAATTAAAAATTAAAAATTAAAATAAAAATTAAAAATTAAAAATTAAAAATTAAAAATTAAAACTAAAAACTTGAAATCAAATCAAAATCCAAAGTCTGAATCAAAATCAAATCAAAATTTAAAAACTTTCAATCAAAATCTAAATCTGAATCAAAACCAAGACTATAAATTAACAATCTTCAAATAATGAATCACAAACCTCTAATTAAAAATGTAAAATATCAAATGTTGAATCAAAACTAGAATTAACTGTAAAAGTTACAAGCCTAATTGATATCAAACCAACACTGCCTATTAAAAAATGCAAAATCACAATCAACAATGAAAGTCAAATACTCAATCGAACTAGAATCAACCATTGAGAGTTACAAGCCTAATTAATATTAAACCAACACTGCCAATTAAAAAATGCAAAATCGCAATCAACAATGAAAGTCAAATACTTAATCGAACTAGAATCAACCATTGAGAGTTACAAGCCTAATTAATATTAAACCAACACTGCCAATTTAAAAAATGCAAAATCGCAATTACAACCAACAATGAAAGTCTAAATACTCAATCAAACTAGGATTAACTATTTAAAGTTACAAGCCTAACTAATATTAAACCAACACTGCCAATTAAAAAATGCAAAATCGCAATCAACAATGAAAGTCCAAATACTGAATCTAACTAAAATTAACTATTGAAAATGCACAATTCAAATTATCAGTGGCAATTACAATGCTGTATCAAAACCAAGAGCGATCATGAAAGTCACACTGCAAGTCAACAGATTCAAAAATAATGAGCAATTCAAGTTTATCACTAAAAAACTCACTTCACTATATGTATCTATCAATCTCTTGTGTGACGTACTTCCTCTGAACTATTATGTAGTCTTAATGTAATTACACCTCTAGGTTTTCTGGGTAATGGAGTTTTCAGTAATTATCTAGCAATCACTCCTCCAACCGCTAGATGGCGAAGTTGTCTCTTCTTCTTCTATGGTGTTTTTCTCAAAAAACTGGCGCGAAAACGGACAAAGAAGCTAATGCTATTAGCGGCTATTGTTATTAGCTAAGCTAACCGGCAAAACGTGTCTTCAACACACACACAAAGCACCGTAGTCTCAACTCTTACAATATGCCACATTCACACGCTTATTTCTGCTAAACCGTGCCTTGACTCCTCCACTTGCACCGGTTACATTATAATCACTTTTATCTAGTTATCTAAGTAATCACCAACAGAGCTAATGTTTCAGCTCAACCAGCATTAGCACCTCATTCATTCACTCAACACAATGCTATCTCAGCACTGCAACACAATGCTATCTCAGCACTGCACAATGCTATCTTAGCACTGCAACACAATGCAACGACTAAATACACAGTTTCATGTATTGTTTCCCCTTTAGGTTTTATCATAACGTAGCAGCCAGTCTCTTCGATTTAAGTAGTTTAACGCCTGTTCACTAGACCCAAAAAACGAGCAAAACTTCGCAGTTCGCCACAGCTCACACAGGGCCCACGAAGCCTTAACTACGCCTTCCAGTTCGCCATAGCTTACAAACTCTCTGCTACTCTTCTAAGAGCTCAACCCCACGTTAGCCACCCCTAATTGTCTAAGATACACAGTTAGTACCATGCACTATTTCCCCTCATTACAATTAACTTACCGTAGCGGCCAGTCTCTGCAGTAGTCTAAACGTATGTTCACCGGACCTGAACCACGTGCACGTCCATGCATCATAAATTCAGTATCGTCCAATTACACACCCTGTACAACCCGAGATCTTAGCCCCACAAATCTATAATTTATTCCCTCCCGCACTTAAGAGTCATCAGTTCTTTAAGCCTAATCCTGCCCAGCAAATCACGAGGGGACCGTCGCCTTGTCCTCATGTACCTCTGAAACACAAATTTAGTCTGCCTAAAGAACCAAAGCCCAGAACTTCGACCGCTTCTCAAGCTTCTTTCTAGCTGCTTAGTTCCAATAGCTAATACTTATAGCGTGATCAATGCTACTTCATCAACATCCCCCTCTCTCGGGGTTACCTGCACATCAGGCCTCACCGGTAGGATTTCGCAACAAAGAACAACGTGTAATCAAAGCACACATATGTTCCTAATTCAGCTTGCAGATGCGATTCACACAAAGTTACAACTACTACAGATTTAAAATTAATAAACTTTACTCGTCTCCTGCAACTTCAGCTCTTAGAGGCGCCGGCAACGATACCTTCCCTAAGTTTTCCTATGATCTAAACTATGCAGATTTTATTAAAAAGGTTCTGCTTACCTGTTGTTGTTTGGGCCCGGAAGGTATTGTTGTCGCAGTCTCTTCCGATCCGTTGTTCAACGTCAAATCACGTCAGGAGTCACCAAATTGTTAAGGCAGAAGTTGGGGACAAAGGAGCACAGAGGGGGGGCTCTGACCCCTGGGCCTCTGCTGCTGTGACTTTCTGCTTCAAAGTCTCACCAAAAACGAACTGGAACCAGTTTAAAAGTATAACTTGTATTTAATTTCAAATGCAATCTGAATTAACTATTAATAGTAACTGCTCTCGAGAACAGAGATCACACACTTTCACTCTCAGGTCTCACAAAATAGGAGTTTCTGTAAAGCGATCGTGTGGGGTCTGGCTCTGCTCTCTTGAACAAAGCTCTTTATACTGCAGAAAAGACAGGGGGGTCAAATCGTCATAAAAACTGCAGGTGAGCCAATCGGTGTTACTCAAACATTTGATCATCTTGGCCACTGTCCTGAACCAATCGATGCCTTGCTTTTATTTACAACCATTTGGCTGTACTCCGATTCCTCTCTGCTTCTTCTGTAGCCTTCACAGCTGGAGACGTCCTTTGAAGCTCATCTCTGCATTGTCCTCTCCGCATTCCTGCTGCCTTTTATGACTCTCTGTCTTCCTGTCTCCAATGCTCCTCACTTCATGTTGAATGAAGATATCCCTAGATATTCTCTAAATCTGACCCTATCTGACCTTTTATACTTCCTTTCTTACAGTGTTCAATACTTCAGTGTTTAATACTTTTATGGCTTATACATATGGCTTAATACATTCAATGTGTCAATATTCTGTAATATAATATCCTCTATCTGTAAACCTCCTGTAAACATAATACATTTCATAGATAAATATATTGCAACTCTTTAACCCATGGTAACATTCTTATTATTTTGACACTTCTATTCACCATAAGAGGTGCTAATAATCATACTAAACTACTTCTAATACTAAAATCCTACTAATTCTATCTTCTATACTGAAATCCTTCACAGACCCCAGAGCCTCTGCTGCTGCGACTTTCAGCAGCGAGGTCTCACCAAAAACTAACTGGATCCGGTTTTAAAAGTGTAACAAGTATTTTAATATCAAATGCAAACTGAATTAACTATCAATAGTAAATGCTCTCGAGAACAGAGATCACACACTTTCACTCTCACAAGCGATCATGTGGGGTCTGCCCTCTGTTCCCTCAAACAAAGGCCAAATCCCAATGTCCCCCCTTACGGACTCACGGACTTTGAGGCGCGCTCCCGCGAAGTCCGTGAGGGTTTAGGGCTGTCCCACTGTCAAATCGTCAAGTGTTTGAGGGCTCTCTCGCAGACATTTTGAGCCCTTTATGAACCCTTTCCGTAAATCAGCATGGTATGCTGACTTAGCCTAAGGGAATTACCCACAAATCATTGCAATGTGACGTTAAACTCGCGGTAACCAGTGGACGCATGGAGACGTAAAAAAAAAGGTAAACAGCTCACGTGTGTTCAGCCTGTCATAATAAATGTACTCAGAAACATTAAGGGATAAAGATGGAACAAAAAATAAACATGAAATCAGAAGATATTTATTTATTCGTCAAATATTTAGATTTTGTCATTGAAGCTGTTTTGACAAAAACGAGTAAATAGATTACATAAAATTACCTCTCATTTTGTGAGGAAAGAGGCTGGAAGACGTTCAAATCAGGGAGTACAAAGTATAAAATAAATTCCTACAATTATACATCATATTTTTTGTCGTTTTCATGGTAACATGATATGTTGCAGCAAAATGCTGTCCCATTCCTATTTACACCATTTCAAGCCCTCACAGTCTCTCACACTCACCCACTTACCAGGTGACGTCAGTAAGTCCTTGAGGGTTCAGGGCTTGAGGGTTTAGGGGGGACATTGGGATTTGGCCAAAGCTTTTATACTGCAGAAAAGACAGGGGGGTCAGATCGTCATAAAACCTGCAGGTGAGCCAATCGGTGTTTTACTTATACATTGATCATCTTGGCTAATGTCTTGAGCCAATCAATGTCTGGCTTATTTAGAACCTCTTGGCCGCAAGTCGACTCCTTTCCACTGCTTTTGTCCTCCTGGAGCCATCACAGCTGGAGACATCCTTTGTAGTCATCACCCTGACATTGTCTTCTCCGCATTCCTGCTGCTTTTATGGTCTCACTGTCTCCAACGCTTCTATCTTATGCCTCATGAAGATGTTCCTAAATCACTAAGATATTCCCTAAATCTGACCCTATCTGTCCCTTTAATACTTATTCTCTTACAGTGTTTAATACTTTTATGGCTTATACATATGGCTTAATACATTCAATGTGTCAATATACTGTAACATATAATATCCTCTATCTGTAAACCTCCTGTAAACATAAAATACATTTCATAGATAATATATTGCAACTCTTAACCCATGGTAACATTCTTATTATTTTGACACTTCTATTCACCACAAGAGGTGCTAATAATCATACTAAACTAATTCTAATACTAAAATCCTACTAATACTATCTTTAATACTGAAATCCTTCACACTTTCCATAGAGCATGTCTATGTGGCAGTGTGAGTCAATGAATCCGAACGGTTCTGCCCAACCTGATCTTTCTTCATGAACGCCACGAGCAGAGAAGGGGTGGTGACGCATGGAGGAACGAGCATCTGAGCGTGTGGTTGCTACCTTCAAGTGAGGTTTTGGAGCAACAAACTTCTTTGGTGAATTATCTTCTTTTAGCACAACAATCTGAAAGAAACGTAAAGAAATAGGGGGGAAAATGACACCTCCCATTAGCTTTGAATCCTCAGTGGTTTGATGAATTGTTTTGGTTGTCAATATATTTTAATATCTTTGCAGCCTGGTAACCTGCACCCGCAAATTCCGCAAATTCCGGTTCTGAACGAAGGGGCCCCACAAGGTCTTTTTTAATAATTCCAAGGGTATTAACACTAAGAATGGTTTGCTCATATGAATAGAGCAAATATTATGTATACCGTATTTTCCGCACTATAAGGCGCACTTAAAAGCCTTTAATTTTCTCAAAAAACGACAGTGCGCCTTATAATCCGGAGCGCTTTATATATGGATTCATTCTGGTTGTGTTTACTGACCTCGAAGCGATTTTGTGTGGTACACGGCGCTCTGTCAAAATGTTTGTGGCGGCGGGGCGTGTGTGGGCTCACTGCAGGGGGGGGAGTGGTTCAGGGAAGGGTGCCGAGAAGAGGCTTAATGAGCCGCAGCTGAGATCAATCGGGGGATTGTGTGTTTCTGCCCATATAAACACTAGTAAGGTTGGAGCAGCGAGAGGGTGCGGACAGGAGACACAGGCTGGAAAGGGACTGAGAGGACGACAGATCCCCCCGACGAGTCATACCTGGCGAGTGCGCTCGGAGGCGATGCAGGAGAGCGCACGGCCGTGACCAGCCTGAACGATAAAGTCCTAAATAAAGATAATTAAGAAGTGCGAACGGCGTCTACTCGTGTCATTGTGCTGGGTTTTATTTGGCTTTGTCTGTGGAGCCGGAGGAGCATGCAGGTGGAGCAGCGAGGCGGAGTGAGCGGCTGGCTGCGACGTGGCTCCACGTCGCAGCCAGCCTTGCTCCAGGAAAAATGGTTTAGCTCAACAGGAGCCGAGGTTATAGCTACCACTGAGCTGATGAAACAATCTGGCGATGAGACTGCAGGAAGCCGGGGTATTTGAGCTGACGGTGATGAGGTCTAACTGTTGGCAGGTGAGGAGATGAGCCCCGGTGCCAGATGATTGCGGCCGCGCTCAAGCCACACACACACACACACACAGACAGAGAACAGAGGGGAGACGAGCTGAGGTCACAGCGGAGCCGTGACATTACGGCTACCGTAGTCAGGAGCGTCGCGGAGTAATACATACTGTGCTTCGCCATAATATTACATATGTTAATATTACGATGCTGTCAAACACAAAGTGAAGCAAACTAATTCGGAGCTTGCCATCATTCCGGGTGGATTAACTAAAGAACTCCAGCCGCTAGATATTGGTGTCAACAGGGCGTTCAAAGTTAAACTGCGAGCTGCGTTGGAGCAGTGGATGACAGAAGGCGAACACACATTCACCAAGACAGGGAGACAGCGCCGGGCGACTTACGCTACTATCTGCCAATGGATCGTGGATGCCTGGGCTAAGGTATCAGTCTCAACTGTGGTCCGAGCTTTCACGAAGGCCGGAATCATCACTGAACTGCCAGGTAACAGCAACGACACTGACTCTGACTCTGATAATGACGAGAGGGATCCGGGCATGCTGGATGCCGTAATCGCAAAGTTTGACTGACTGACTGTTTTGTTTTGCTTAATGCGCCTTATAGTCTGGTGCGCTTTATATATGAAAAAAGATCGAAAATAGACCATTCATTGACAGTGCGCCGTATAATCCAGTGCGCCGTATAGTGCGGAAAATACGGTATATTACTGGTTAATATATTAATATATTAATAGCTCATGAAGATGGAACACAGCTCCACTTTGAAAATGTCAAATTCGTATGGTGAAAAAGCACTATTATTCATAAAAAGATATTAAATGAGGCTCAGTGGAGCCTAGAACCACCCACCATCATAGCAAACGACAGCAGTAGTGAATAGAAAAAAGAATTTGAGTGAATTGAGTGAAGTATGCCATAATTAGAGACATAAACGTACGAGAGGTCACGAAAGGTCGTCATTTGAGAAACAGCCTCTCAAGCTGTTCCATTGTACTTTTACAACCTAAATAACTATATATTTAACTTCCTTTATTCTTCTACATGCACAATCTATCACATACAGCAGTTAGAAATCATTTTGGAGAGCTGGAACCGTCTCCAAAGCCTCTCCAGGCCGGCGACCTACGGGAGAATTGCGCAACAGCTGGTGTGTATTGCGCCGCTGTAGAGCCCCTGTTTGGTCAATTTTCGTTTTTTTTGCTCTGTGCGCACGTGTCTGGTGTAGCCAATCGAATGGCGCTAACAGAATTACCAGGAAGTCTTTAGTTTCGGCGGAAAATGCCGATCTAAGCCGAGGACCCGGCGCGTAAAAGTCGCGAGACTGGAATGTCCAGCCTCGCTGGAATGTTGTCCCCCAGCTTATTTGACCCCCCTTTATTTATTTCACAACTTTATTAGAACGGAAATGGGTCAGAATGAGGTGAATCCGCGGTCAAAATGGACTTTTAGGAAACGGTTTGATGATTTTGCTTCAAAAACGTGAGTACCGACCCAGAATTTTTTTGGCAAAGTGATAGATGCTGGGGGCTGCTGTACCCCGGTAATGTTTGAAGCGTGTCCCGGAGAGGAAATCGAAGATATACGTTCGAAGCGTGATCGCATGCTATTGCTGCTAAATACCTAGCTTTTACCATGGATGTTTGAAAAACGACTTTTGAGAGGCTGTTTCTGTTACGTGTCTCGGCCAAAATGAACGCAAAATGAACGCGAAAAGTGACGCTATTTAGCACGAGGGTAGGAATGTTGTCGTAGATCGTGCTTTATTGTGTTTTGAGTGTGTAAAGTGTTACACATGCTTCGATTCATGGGAGATTCTTCGTTCAAACGGTATGCTGCATTTTTGTGGAAATATTATATTTGTTACTGAAAATTGCATTCTGCCGTTCAGCTGAACCGGAATTCGCACCCCCCGCCCCCACACCAGACCGCGGGGGGGGGCGGTCCAGGCACCAAAGGGTTTTAACCCTCTGGGAACTAGGCCATTTTTTGGATTTTTTTATGTTTTCTTAAACTCACCTTTTAAGGCACTTTCATATATGCTACATAGACATGTCTTATATCAAAATGTGCAGAACAATCTCAGCTATCTATATAATGAGGCACCAATTGTCCTAAGGCACTGTGCACTGTGCAATTTGGCCCTAAAGCTGAACAGTTGGAAGTCCAATTTTTTGAAATTCTTCAAATCTCTACTTTACTCATGTGGACAAACTGTTTTGGTGTTTGAAATTTTTTTTTTAAAGTCTTAGGTTCACACAAGTAGTGAAATATATGAATAAAATAGTAGATAGATGTATAATAAATGTCTCAAACCAAATTTTGTAATATCGTTTTTTGAGTAAGTGTAATTTACTCTCACCTGTAGAGGGACTGTCACTTTACTTTGTTGTCTGGGCTGGTAGTGCACTGCACCCTGGTAGTGCACTGCACCCTGGCAGCTGTGAATCCTCTCTGTAATATTGAACAGTCATTACTAAGTAAAGTTCTCACTCCCTTTGTCCTTTCTTCCTCCACACACACACAAGATAGATAGATAGATACTTTATTCATCCCCAGGGGGACGAGCTAACAAGCTACACGCTCGAGCTAACGGACGAGCTAACAAGCTACACGCTACACGCTCGAGCTAACGGACGAGCTAACAAGCTTACACGATGTAAACAACTCACCCAGTCCATAAGCTCGTCATAAGCATCATAGCTCGCTGTGTGTCACGCAGACTCCACTAACTGTGTGTTTACATGTCTAATCATAAAGCTACAGCTGTCTCAGAACGCTGCCGTTAGCAGACGTGCTAACTAACGAGCTAACAAGCTACAATACACGATGTAAACAGTCCGTCCCCCAGATCGTCACATGATGAACTGTAAGCTCGTCATAAGCTCGTCATAAGCATCACATCTCGCTGTGTGAGTCTCGTACTATCTCGTGAGAATACGGACACGGAAGTGGAGAATCTACAGATTTCTACAGATTTTCGAAACATTTTTCTGTGCCGTTTTTCGACGGAGATATTAAAAGAAACATAGAGTGAGCGCCGCTTACGCACCGCTGTGAGCGCCGCTAACGCATCACTGCGCTCATAGACCCCCGAGAGTTAAGGGCGTAAATTGTACAAATGTTATGGTTGCTTTTAAAAAACAAATACAATTAAAAGATTAACTAAATGAACAAAAACTATTAAATAACAGATTGCATGCAACTAAAACTCTAACAAAAGATAGATTTCTAGGTGTCAGTGAACTGACCCTTCGGCCTGTGTCAAAGTCGACAAACACCTGAAGGGGGGGGGGGCACTGTTCCTGGAAAGTGGAGTAACGCGTAGCATATCGGTCTGGGTTGAAAGAGATGAAGAGAGAGACAGAGACAAAATATAAAACATTAAATAAAATAAGGAACATTGATTTGGACAAATGCTACTCTGTAATCCCTCATTTCAAGGATCTTAATGACCTGTGTTGTACAGTATATATATACTATTAACCTTTTATCACTAGGCCTTTTTTGGCTGCTGCTCGAAAATACTATACCCATACTCAAAGGGGGCCTTACTCTCTAACTACAAGGTCCATTTGAATAATTTCAATTTATTAATAACACTCAAGTGGGTGAGCTTTGATGAGAGGTGTACATATTGTGTATATGTTACTGGTTAATACCAAATGAAGATGGAACACAGCTCAAATGGAAAACAAATTTCAGGTTCGCCTGATTGATATTGATTGATTTATTTGAAATAATGCAGATTGAAGCCTAAAATACTCAACAATCATAGCACAACATGTTTGAAGTCTCCAAAAAACAGATTTTACTTCGATTGAGTGAAGCAGGCCCACGTTATAAGGCTTCAGTACGGAGAAATCATGCGAGATCAAGCCAAAATTCTCAATTCTCATTTAATGGTTTCAAGGAGAGGAATATGAAAGATAAGAGTGGATTCGCTGTAGAGTCCTCGTGCTTTCTGATCTACGGGTCGGCCATGATCGCAGTTAGTTTTGTCTTGGTATCTGAAAACGAAGTGCGTAGCTCGCTGTTTCCTGGCGAAAAAATATGTAAAAATGTAGTAGTACTTCTGGTATATTTAATTACTTCGTGTATAACTGTTTTTTGAGTGAGTAAAATGATTCTATGTTTTTTTTGGCCAGAATCTCATCGTTATATAGGTATATGATATGTCATAAAATATCATTTTATTCGTTTAGCAAACGTGATTTGTACTACATGTGCGTTATATATGGGGCACTCGCGGCAAAAAGGTTAATATACAACAATCGTAATGTGTTAATGTTTATATTATTATTGTGTACTTAAGTATTTTGATACTGTGGCAATACTGTTAAAACTTTCATGCCAATACAGCCACATGAATTGACAGAGAGGGACAGAGTTTAAATGCATACAAGCAGAAATACATACAATTTGGTATATTTCCATACTAGGAAAACTGAGAATATATTTTTATAGTAACTAAATGTTAACATGGAAAACATACTAAGTTCACACAAATTGTTACAGTAAAAATCAGAATCCATGACTTTGCTTGCTGTCAGGTAACGCAAAGCACAGAGAACCACTGTGGTGCATCCAGGTGTCCAGGTGGTTGGAGTTGGAGTAGAGGGGCGTTTGGGAATAGTGCAGTCATCTTGCTTTTTTTTCTCTGAAAGTAGACAAAAACAAAAACATTAGTAATGACAATATTATAGTAGTGTGAACCAACTGTTTTTAGATTCAGTCAATGTGTGACAAAGTGGGTGAGAACACACCATTTGTCCCCATATTACATTCATCTATAAATCTAACCATGCATATCAATTGTTTGTTTACCATACCCACCATGTGTTCCAGAGACTAAAGGGGGAGGCACCCGGCTATTTCCTCTATTTATACACTGGATGATGTCATTGGGTCGTACCAAGTCTGGGAGGGGGGAGTCAGTAATTGGTGTCACCTGCACACCAATTACTGGAACTAAATCCTGCTGATAGGAGGCTCTATATAAGGAGATGACTTTGACTGAACAGGGGAGAGGAAGATCAGTGTGTAGCTGTGTGCGCGTGTGATGATGTTACTTTATGATGAGTTGAGTTTTAGTTAGTTAAGCTAAGCTAAGTTAAGTTAAACGTTTGTTTGTTTATTTGTTTGGTTACACGTGTAGCAGGGCACTTTTGTAAATAAAACACCTTTTGTTATTGGAACAAAGTCTCTCGTGTCTGCCTCCTACCACTTCAAAAGCCACTCCGGTCAGGCTTCACCACACAATGTCTCAAAAGAAAACTGAATAGCACTGTCTTAAATATAAATGTCCATGCACTTGCCAAAACAGTAATACTAATTAAAAAAAACACCAATGAAATGCCAGTTTGCAGTCATATTAGCTATTAGTGTTACCTCAGTATGTTGTGTTGGGATGCAGCTTCTTCTGGAGTCCTCTCAAAAGCTGCCGTTTCTTGGGTTCTCACTGATGATGCTCTTGTCCCTCACTGGAATTGCTGCTGTCCTCATTGATGTCACCCTGTATTCTTCCTCCTTTTCTTCTGGTTTGTAAAAGACACAAAATGGTATAATCAACTTACATTTTTCAATTATATGTCTTGAAAAACAAATCCAAGTAGTGGGTAGTGGCAAGACTATTTCTTCTTATTTAGGAATTTTACCTCAAGTCTTGGGTTCAAGAGCTGCTGTTGTCATCACTTGGGTTGTCATCTCTACTTCTGCTGTCCAATGATGTAGTCTGGATGATTCCTCTTGATCATGTGGTTTCTAGTGTGAGAGACAATTTTCTGACGCTAGATATCTTAAGCAAGTATTAACAAGAACATCTAATCAAAAGAAATGCAAATTTAAGATGATACCTCAAGCTTTGCATTAGAACGCAGATTCTTCACTGGAGATGGAACTGCTGCTATCTTTGCTGAAGTAAAAATTCCGACCAAGTTATAGCTATATCAGACCACACTTAGCACTCAAATGTAAATCATTTAATCTCAATCTGTTTAGTAACTGTACACTACTCAAATATTTGAGGAGTCCCCCCCCCAAAGTAGTACATATCAACATTTTTATCACATTACATGACAGTGGTCTAGATTTTAGGAGTCCCAACTATAGACACAAACACAATAATATGTATATAGAAGATATGTATCCAACAATTTATTATTAAAACCACACAGGTGCAACCTGTCAGCTCTTCTAAAGATTGGAGGTGTCGTACTTTTTCTGCGGTTCACGGCAAAATAGACCAAAAAAGATTGTTTAACAGTATATTATATCATACCAGCAACATTACGGCAGTTTTAATGTCTATATATGCAAAAAATATTATAGAATATTTGTTTTCAATATTTGTTTCTAACAACAACACTTCCTGATTCAGTTTCAGAATAACAGCCCTCTAGCGTCTTTCTGTTGACAGAATGTGTTCATTTGTTAACACAAGGCTTTTATGGACACTTCCTGAGTGAGAAACGCAGCAGTGCAGCCAGGCAGCCGTCACACTGCTCACTCAGGCACTGTTACTTGAAGTGCTGAGTCAAACCACAATAACAGCAGCAGCACAGTGGAATCCTAGTGGAGACATACAGAAATATACTGTACATTGGGGATTGCATCTGATTTGATTGTTTACTACGATTTAACCCTATGTTCATCATCTTTACATAATGCTGCAATCAGAATCAGCATTTGAATTTTACTTTTGGTCCCACCATTATTTATGGCCATGTCTATACATCACATATTCAAAGTTATGTTTTGCAAGCCCTTGATTTGGAAAGTCAGTAATCAACTTTCAACTTTTTTTGTATTGTCACACATGTACCTGCACAGTGAAATGTACCCTCTACATTTACCCCCATCCTAGAGCAGTAGGCAATCCAAGCATTCAGGGAGCAATTTGGTCCGGTGCCTTGCTCAAGAGCACCTCTCCAGCTACCAGTCCATGCTCCGTACTAGCAGGAATAATTATTACAATTTTGACCACTAAGCAGATATATTTCTTCTTGAAAAGTCTTGAAACTCCCAACTCAGAAGCACAGTGACTACATGCACCAAATCTTCAGTTTTTTGCCCTTATTCCGAAAATGACTATTTCTAACAAGCTGTTTACATGGTTAATGAAAATTAATATTCCACTAATATTCCCGTTTGTATGCAGCCGTGCATAATCTGATTAATGTAAAACGACCCCATGCCGCATCCTGATCACCAGTGACTCCCACGTCTACGCCATTGTCGGCTGTGTTTGACGGGTCGATGCCCTAACATGTCGTTTATCACGCCAAACTATGGAAAAGGTGGGTGCCGCTTGTGACATTTTGCTTCTTTGCACCAAATATGTTTTTTTTCAAAGCTTTCCACTGGTGGAGGATTTGTTGGACCGTATGAACACAGCCTATCTCTTTCAAACACCTTGAAATGGTTGCTGTGATATTTGTTCATATCCAAAAACCTGTTGATATCCAAGTCCTTCAGAATGTTTAAAAGTAGGTCTGTTTCTCCTTCCAACCAGAAATGTGGGCTTTTCTTTTAAGCATATATCTCTAATTAGGCGCATATTCAAAGAATGATCCTAAAACCTGAATAACATATCCCACATGTCTTAATCAGGCCTAATTCAGAATATCCAATTGGAACATTGATTTGTACATGAGCAATATAAAATTTGGAATATTGACATTCAGAATAATAGTGGAATATGAGTGTGCATGTAAACAAAGTAATTTCTGGGGCAACTGAGTTGAAATAGTTTGCAACCTTTTATGAAACCGAATTTAATTAGTGGGCTTTTTTCCATTGGGAGCTAATAAGACAGTCACTACTCACTCACTTAAAGTACCCTTTGGAAAGCTTTGGTGACATCCATATCAATTCTATTGCATGAGTTCAAACCCACAAACATAATTAAGGGAAAATGTACCATGAGGTCCCGTAAGTTACACAAACAGTGCTTTGATGATTGCCATGATGTGTCTTGTTCTCTGTGACAGAGCCTTTGGTTTTGTGAAGGATTTCAGTATTGAAGATAGTATTAGTAGGATTTTAGTATTAGAATTAGTTTAGTATGATTATTAGCACCTCTTATGGTGAATAGAAGTGTCAAAATAATAAGAATGTTACCATGGGTTAAAGAGTTGCAATATATTTATCTATGAGATGTATTATGTTTACAGGAGGTTTACAGATAGAGGATATTATATATTACAGTATATTGACACATTGAATGTATTAAGCCATATGTATAAGAGAAGAAAGGTCAGATAGGGTCAGATTTAGGGAATATTTTAGTGATTTAGGAATATCTTCATGAGACATGAAGTGAGGAGCGTAGGAGACAGGAAGACTGAGACTATAAAAGCAGCAGGAATCCGGAGAAGACAATGCAGAGATGGACTTCAAAGGATGTCTCCAGCTGTGGAGGCACCAGGAGGACGGAAGGAGCAGAGAGAGGGAGTCGAATTACAGCCAAATGGTTGTAAATAAAGCCAGACATTGATTGGCTCAAGACAGTAGCCAAGATGATCAATGTATAAGTAACACCGATTGGCTCACCTGCAGTTTTTATGACGATTTGACCCCCCTGTCTTTTCTGCAGTATAAAAGCTTTGTTTGAGAGAGCAGAGGTCAGACCCACATGATCCCTTCACAGAACATCCTTTTTGTGAGACCTGAGAGAGTGAGAGTGTGTGGTCTCTGTTCTCGAGAGCATTTACTATCGATAGTTAATTCAATTTGCATTTGATATTAAATACAAGTTTTACTTTTGAAACCTGAATTCAGCAACTTATTTGGTGCACATGCACAGTAAGTAGTAAACAAATAACCGGACCAGCACTGCGGCCTTGCAGCTCCATCGGAATATTCTAGCCTTAACAATTTGGCGACCACGAAGGGACAAAGGGCTTTGAATATTTAGACTCTGAGAAGGCTGAAATGACGTGAAATCGGTAGACACTTTCGGAGTGCGCACGACAAAAGGTGAGCAGAGCCGTTTTAATAAAAATCTGTTAGGTAGCATAGGAAACCTTAGGCGAAAGTGTCTGCATGATCGACGTTTCTGAAAGCTGGACAGAGGAGACTGCAGCTAACTGGTAACTGTATTGATTTGAAATTTAAAGTGGTTGTAACGCTGTATAAATCGCATCTGCAAGCTGAATTAGGAACATATGTGTGCTTTGATTACACGTTGTTCTTTGTTGTGAAATCCTTCCGGTGAGGCCTGAGTTGCAGGTTACCCTGAGAGAGAGGGACGTTGAAAAAGACGTAGTTAGCATTGATCACGCTACAGTATTAGCTATTGGAGCTAAGAAGCTAGGAGCTCGAAGCTCTGGGCGTTGGTAAACCGGGCGAACTGAGACTGCGAGGCAGGGTTACGTGAGGACAAGGCAACGGTCCCCTCATGTCTTGCATTGGCAGTTTCGGGTCTGGTGAACCGATGACTCTTATGTGCGGGAGGGAATAAATTATAAATCTTCTAGGGTCGAGATCTCGGGTAGAACAGGGTGAGGGATCTGGGCAGACTGAATAATTATGTATAGACTTTCGGGTTCAGTGTGAACTGGGCGAACTGAATGGTCTTGCACGTGGTTCGGGTCCAGTGAACACACGTTAAAACTGCCACAGAGACTGGCCGCTACGTTAAGTTAATAGTAAATGAGGGGAAACAGTGCATGGTACTAACTGTGTATCTTAGGACAATTAGGGGTGGCTGACGTTAGGGTCGAGATCTCTTGAAAAGTAGCCGAGCGTGTGTAAGCTGGGCGAACTGAATTATTTTGTTTAGAGTTTTTTGGTCTAGTGTTGAGCTAGGCGAACTGAGTGGTCTTGCACGTTTTTCGGGTCTAGTAAACAGGCGTTAAACTACTTAAATCTAAGAGACTGGCTGCTACGTTATGATAAAACCTAAAGGGGAAAAATACATGATACTGTGTATTTTAAGACAATGATCGTTGCAGTGCTAAGATAGCGTTGTAAAAGATCGTTGTGTGAATGAGGTGCTAATGCTGGTTGAGCTGAAACATTAGCTCTGTTGGTGATTAGATAACTAGATAAAAGTGATTATAATATAACCGGTGCAAGTGGAGGAGTCAAGGCACGGTCTAGCAGAAATAAGCGTGTGAATGTGGCATATTGTAAGAGTTGAGAAAACGGTGCTTTGTGTGTGTGCTGAAGACACGTTTTGCCGGTTAGCTTAGCTAATAACAATAGCCGCTAATAGCATTAGCTTCTTTGTCCGTTTTCGCGCCAGTTTTTTGAGAAAAACACCATAGAAGAAGAGGAAGGTTGCGAACACTCGCCTGAACACAGAGTCCAGTCGCTCCCACGGTGTGCTCATCGTTAAACTGGCTCAGGCGCCTCTCGACGCAGACGGCGACAACATTCTCCAGGATATGAACCAGGTGACTGTTAGTCAGCTGTGCCTGGTGGACTTGGCAGGAAGTGAGCGCACCGGTAGGACGGGGGCAGAAGGCACACGTATACGAGAAGCAGGTCACATTAATCAGTCTCTGCTGAATCTGCGAACGTGCATTGAGATACTTCGAGAGAACCAGATGTATGGCACAAACCAGATGGTCCCCTACAGAGACTCTAAAGTAACCCATCTGTTCAAGAACTACTTTGACGGAGAGGGAAAAGTCAAAATGGTCGCCTGTGTCAATCCCAAAGCCGACGAATACGAGGAAACCTTGCTGGTGATGCGGTTTGCAGAGATGACCCAGGAGGTGGAAGTGGCTCGGCCGGTGGACCGGCCCATCTGTGGCTTCATCCCGGGCCGCCGCCATAGAAACCAGGCCTTCAAAGAGGAACTGTCTCACGAGCTGGACGAGCGCGGTGGTCCGATAGACAGAGCCAACAGGGTGGACAAGGACAAAATCATCCAGAGCAACAAGGCAGAGATCGAACTCTTGGAGAAAAAAACCAAAATGCTGGAACAGAAGATTGACATCCTGCAGAAGCAGCTCAAGGCCATCGTGACGGAGAGCAAGACTCCAGGTCGCCCCGATCCTCCACCTCGTCAGACGCGGCCTTCCAGAGAGGACCGCCCCCCTGCAAAGGGATCTTCTTGTCTTTCAGGTTTCTCAGGTCCCAAAGTTTCACGGTGTGGTCGACTGAGGTCGTTTCCAATATGTCACTGAAAATCTACAACATCAAACCAGAACAAAAGGCATTAATAATAAAAATACACATGTGGCGGCGGGGCGTGTGTGGGCTCACTGCAGGGGGGGAAGTGGTTCAGGGAAGGGTGTCGTGGAAGTCGCAGGAAGTCGTGGAGAAGGTGGTCCTGGAGCAGTTCGTGGGGGCGCTGCCTGCTCGAACGTCAGCATGGGTCCGTTATCACCGCCCCCCGACACTGGGGACCGCCATCACCCTGGCAGAGGACCACCTGGCGGTTCATTCCGTCGGCCCGGGGGACAGTGGCCGCCCGCTGGCTCCAGCCCGGCCGACGCCGGCCCCTCGGAGGAGGCTGCCTCCGCAGCTTCTGGCGCGGCAGCCACTGGCTCCGCGGTTGCCACCCTTCCTACCCTTTCCCGATGCACCGACCTCCGTGACTGCCGGCACTCTTCCCAACCCACAGGGGGTCCCTCAAGCGTCAGGGCTGGAGTGTTGGAGGTGTGGGCAGCCCGGTCACTTCCGGAGGGAATGCCCGCTGATGGAGGTGGGACAGGTGATTCGGGTTGCCGGCCCTCCAACACCCTCCCCCGGTCCAGGGGCGACGTACCGCGTTCCGGTAAGGATCCAGGGGGGTATACATCAGGCAATGGTGGATACTGGCTGTACACAGTCTATGATTCACCAGAGCCTGGTTCGGCCCGGGGCATTGGTGGAGGCATTGTGGGTGAAAATTATGTGTGTGCATGGGGATGTTCACGAGTATCCCGTAGTGTCAGTAGAAATTAGATACATGGGGAGAAAACATAGTGTAAAGGTTGCGGTTAGCTCCCGCCTTACGCACCCCCTGATCTTGGGAACAGATTGGCCAGGGTTTAATAAATGAATGGGGCCGGGTGGGGGGGTGCGTGCACGACAGACAGGGTCATGCGGTATGTGTGCTGTGCTCAGCGGTGACGCGAGGTTGTCCGACGCTGCAGACGGGGAGGGGGAACCGGCGGAGCCTCCCGTGGAGACTCCACCGGGTCCCGAATTACACTCCATGGAAGATTTTCCACTTGAGCAGTCTCGGGATGATACTCTACGCTCAGCCTTTGACCAAGTGATACGAATTGATGGTCAGTGGGTGCGCCCTGACGCAGCACAGTCATATCCGCACTTTTCATTGATTAGGGACCGGCTGTATAGAGTGAGTCCTGACACTCAGTCAGGTCAGGAGAACACCCAGTTGCTGGTGCCGAAAAGCCGTCGGGAAATTATTTTCCAGGCGGCTCACTATAACCCGATGGCTGGCCACATGGGATATGAAAAAACACTGGACCGGATAATGGCCCGATTTTATTGGCCAGGTATCAGGGGGGATGTGCGCCGGTGGTGTGCATCCTGCCCGGAGTGTCAACTGGTGAACCAGCCGGCCATTCCGAGGGCGCCTTTACGTCCTCTGCCATTAATGGAGGTCCCATTTGAGCGTATCGCCATGGACCTCATCGGGCCATTTCACCGGAGTGCACGTGGATATCGCTTTGTGTTAGTCCTAGTGGATTACGCAACACGATATCCCGAGGCAGTGCCATTGCGCAACATTTCTGCAAAGAGTGTTGCGCAGGCTCTGTTTCAGGTCATCTCCCGAGTCGGAATCCCAAAGGAGATTCTGACTGACCAGGGCACCTCGTTCATGTCACGCACACTGAGAGAACTTTACGGGTTACTGGGCATTAAATCTATTCGGACCAGCGTGTACCACCCACAGACCGATGGTCTGGTGGAGAGTCTGAATAAGACTTTGAAGTCCATGATCTGTAAATTTATTAGCGAGGATGTACGCAATTGGGATAAATGGCTTGATCCTCTGTTGTTTGCAGTGCGGGAGGTTCCCCAGGCCTCCACGGGATTTTCTCCCTTCGAACTACTGTTTGGCAGGACACCACGGGGGGTGCTCGACCTGATTAAGGAAAACTGGGCGGAAGGTCCGAGCACCGGGAAAAGTGAGATCCAATACGTCCTGGACCTGCGAGCAAAACTCCACACGCTGGGTCGAATGTCACGTGAGAATTTGCTCCAGGCCCAGGAACGTCAACAACGGCTGTACAACAGAGGGGCCAGGCTGAGACGATTCACACCGGGAGAAAAGGTACTTGTATTGCTTCCTTCTTCCAGCTCTAAACTCCTCGCCAAGTGGCAAGGGCCCTTTGTGGTCACACGGCGAGTGGGGGATGTCGACTATGAGGTTGTGCGTTCTGACAGGGGGGGAGCTACACAGATCTACCACCTCAACCTCCTGAAAGCATGGAGAAAGGCGGAGTCTGTTTCTCTGGTGTCTGCGGTACCTGACAGGGAGGAGCTGGGGCCTGAGGTTTCGAAAGCCACTAATCCCACCTCGCTCCTTTGTGAGGCCCATCTCTCCGAGACCCAGAGAACAGACATTGCCCAGTTGCAAAAGCAGTTTGCTGACGTGTTCTCCCTCCGGCCAGGACGCACAAACCTCATGGAGCACCAAATCGAGACTCCCCCGGGGCGTGACGGTGAGGTTACGACCCTACAGGTTACCTGAACACAAAAGAAAAGTGGTTCAGAGGGAATTGGCGGCCATGCTGGAGATGGGGGTAATAGAAGAGTCCAACAGTGCCTGGTGTAGCCCCATTGTTCTTGTGGTCAAGAAGGATGGGTCTATACGGTTCTGCGTGGACTATCGCAGGGTGAATGAGGTGTCACGATTCGATGCGTACCCAATGCCCCGGGTCGACGACCTCCTGGACCGACTGGGCACTGCGCGTTTCTTTACGACACTGGATTTGACCAAGGGCTACTGGCAGATTCCTCTGTCGCCAGAGTCCAAGGAAAAATCGGCCTTCTCCACTCCGTTTGGTTTGTACCAATTTACCACACTTCCCTTTGGGTTGTTCGGTGCCCCAGCCACCTTTCAACGCCTCATGGACCGGGTGCTGCGTCCGCATGCTGCATATGCTGCCGCCTATATTGATGATGTGATAATCCACAGCACCACCTGGGCGGAGCATGTGCAGCGGGTGGGCGCGGTGCTTGAGTCCCTGAGGCAGGCGGGGCTCACCGCCAACCCGGGGAAGTGTGCGGTTGGACGGAGGGAGGTACGGTATCTGGGGTACCACTTGGGCGGCGGGCAGGTGCGCCCTCAGGTGGACAAAACTGCGGCTATCGCAGCCTGCCCTCGGCCCAGGACTAAAAAAGAGGTTAGGGTTTTTTTGGGGCTGGCGGGCTATTACAGACGGTTCATCCTGGACTTTGCAGAGCTGACCAGCCCCTTGACCGACCTGACCCGAAAAGGTGCCTCAGATCCGGTCCAGTGGTCGGAGCAGTGCCAGTTGGCGTTTGAGAGGGTGAAACAGGCCCTCTGTGGGGAACCGCTCCTCCATACTCCTAACTTCTCTCTTCCTTTTACTCTGCAGACTGACGCTTCGAACAGAGGGCTGGGGGCCGTTTTGTCCCAGCAGGTACGGGGGGTTGACCGCCCCGTGCTGTATATCAGCCGGAAGCTTTCCGAGAGGGAGACCAGGTACAGTACGGTGGAGAAGGAGTGCCTGGCCATCCGGTGGGCGGTCGACTCCCTGCGCTATTACTTCCTGGGGCGCTCATTCACCCTCTGGTCGGACCACGCCCCGCTCCAGTGGCTCCACCGCATGAAAGATACCAACGCCCGGATCACTCGGTGGTATCTGGCGTTACAGCCGTTTAATTTCAAAGTGGTCCATAGGCCGGGGGCGCAGATGGTCGTGGCCGACTTCCTCTCCCGCTCTCATGGGGGGGGGGAGTAGGTTAGGCCGGATGGCTCCCCGGCCTAAGTCGGGCGGTGGGGGTATGTGGCGGCGGGGCGTGTGTGGGCTCACTGCAGGGGGGGGAGTGGTTCAGGGAAGGGTGCCGAGAAGAGGCTTAATTAGCCGCAGCTGAGATCAATCTGGGATTGTGTGTTTCTGCCCCATATAAACACTAGTAGGGTTGGAGCGGCGAGAGAAGTGCGGACAGGAGACGCAGGCTGGAAAGGGACTGAGAGGACGACAGATCCTCCCGACGAGTCATACCTGGCGAGTGCGCTCGGAGGCTATGCAGGAGAGCGCACGGCCGTGACCAGCCTGAACAATAAAGTATGAAATAAAGAACATTAAGCAGTACGATCGGCGTGTACTCGTGTCATTGTGCTGGGAGAGCCCACGGTGGTAACACGTTACTGCTACAACACACTTTTAAAAATTCCTTATACAGTGTCTATTCACACTCAGGTGAGAAGAGTCACATGGAAGCTATTCGGCTATTTAAATCCAGCAAAGTTCAATACGCTTAATTTAGCGATAGTTAGCAAGCCGAAAGTCTTTCTGATGGATTGAGTAGTAGTCCCTCCAAGACGTGTTTGCTTCCAGGACCCTGAAGCGGGCAAAAAGCATTGTAGCCGACCTCTCTCACCCTGGGCAAAAACTGTTTGAATCCCTTTCCCCTGGCAGAAGGCTGTGGTCCATCAGGACCAAGACCTCACGCTACAAAAACTGTTTCTTCCCTTCGGGTCTCGTCCAATGAGGCACTAGTGTTGTGATTTAAACCAAATGTCACACGCAGGTGAGATTTGTAATGCCGGTTTTGCATTTTTATTTTTACATATAGGCCTCTCTTTATTTGCCCCACATAGTGAAGTCCCAGCAGAGGTCTTCAGGAATTTGTTACAATTGGCAAAAGTGTTTCCATAATCCAATTATCGCATTTACTCTTTTTCAACAAAAGCAAATAGTGGGTGGCTCATTATAATGGCCAAAGTCTAGCTATTACAGGGCTGTTTTATGTAAAAGGTATGCTTTTTTTTAAATCAAAAATCTTCCTTTGCAAAGTAACTTAAAACTCTTCTATTTACCTCATAAATCAGAGGTCGAAGCTGGGAATGACGTCACACCCGAGGTGACTGTGTCCGACTTTCTGAGACTAAAATCCGACTTTGGCCGGTATTCCAGTTATAATTTCCAAATAGGAAGTCAAACTTACATATAACAGTAGCAGAGTAACACTTTTTTTTAGTTAAGTATAACATGCAACAATTTCCTAAAAAACTATGTTTAGATCATAGACTGTATATAACAGTGGTGGGCCATCAGGGCCAGCAAGGCCTTCTCTGCTGGCCTAAACAGAATCACAAAGTTATAGCTATTTTATAATTTAATAATTTTTCTTAAATACACTGTATTATAATTTATGAAAATATTTTTCCCATTATCCTATTTTCTCATTGCACAGCTACTGTCCTCCTCAGTAGAGCTTTTATCCAATCAGATTTCACCTCTGTGTCTCTAGGTAAGAAGAGAGGCCTGCAGACTCACAAGTGAATCCCTTTGCAGTTTAAGTGAATGGGGACGATATTGTTAATTGTCAGTGTTCAACCAATCAGATCTTTAGTTTGACATGTTGGGCGTATTCTTTGACGTGCCAGAGCCTGCTAGCTGGCCTACAAGTACGTGATTGGTCAGTGGGCTAGCCTGACATGTTGGGCGGTGACAATCCCAATGTCTGCTGCCTCTGTCGAGCGGACATTTTCAGCCCTCAAACGCATTAAAACGTATTCAACAAATACAACTGGGGAGGCTCGACTGTCTTCACTGGCGTCCATGAATCGAGAAGGACTTCTTACTGGAACTAAAACGCAAGGATGTACTGAACAACCGTGAGATTAAACACTTTGTCTTTAAATAGTGAACAGCAGCTCTGGTAAGTTAAATGAGTTTGTTTTTATATCTGCAGTAGCTTTAATATGCTTGTTTGTATATTATTATTTGTACAACTTTTAGATTTTTGTTTTGTTTTATATGTGATAGGAACCATTGTTACGTCCGATGTTGCTCTGGGGACATATTTAGCCGATGCCAGTGTTGCCGACTTTCTCGCTAAATCTGGCGACTTTTTCTGGTGTTGTTGGAGACTTTTCGGGTGTTATTGGAGACTGACGTTAAAGCACGTACATTCTGCACTGTCGCAAACGAGCAGCGGGAGCTGCCGTGAGCCCCTCCGCCGCCCCAAAGCACTCACAGGTGGGTACTTTCTCTCTCGCGCGCGCAGCAGTCCCAGCTGCAGTCAGAGCAGAGCGGAGACGCACTCTCAGCGTATTCTCTGCAGTTAGTGTATCTAAAGGTGTTTGTTTCATTTTTACACTAAACGCATAATAACCGTAGCTGTGTTTCAGCTGCAGGACAGCAGTGAAGGCCCAGGTATAAAATGCACGGCCCGCCACTGGTATATAAGAAGTGGGTGTGGTTGTCGTGACATCACTCAGTGGTTTGTGGACTGATGTCTTGAAGCCTCGAGTTTGGCATTATGGCCTTCGCTATCTAGGATTCCGAATTGGCTTCACTCTTTAGAATTGAAGGTTGCTGCCAGGTTTAGACTGATACAAAAAATAGTCCCTCTCTATCATCACTTCAGACCCACTGAAGTGTGTGGATGTATCTGCAGAGACTCCCTGCCTGGATCTTCTCTTCTTACTTTGCTTTGTTCAGGATGTTTCTGGGTGTCAGCAAAGAGCATTTGGGCCCCACTTGGGGGAGTAAACCCCAGCCAATTAGCAGGGTGTTTGTTGTGTAAAGAGGCTCAAGGTCTGTCGCACTCTTTAGATTCTGATACAAAGCCGTGAGGAAAGGGTTGATACAATGCTGTGTGTTTTAATGTGCTCCTGTGTGTTTCCTACACAGTCAGTCTCTCAGCTGTGTGCTGCCATATCAGACACAGAGACAGCAGACAGGCCACAGCAGGAGGAAGCGGCCTCGGCTGGATTCATTCAAATCCAACACCTTCCCTCATGTTTGTGAGGTGTGCATGTTTTTATTTGTGCTTTGAAGAGTAACCGCTGTGAAACAATCTGAAAAATGTATTATTATATTTTAGTCTTCTAATTTGCGGCTTTGTTTTCACTAAGATGGCCATCTTTTCATTCACTCTGTAGCTCGCTCAACCCCCACTCTCTCTCTCTCGCTCATTGAGATGGAGGAGGGGTGGATTTTAAATGCTGTGGTTACAAACACTAACCAACAATGTGACTACATAGTATACCTTTAAAATGTCACCTTCTAGTCAAGTCTGGATTGCCAACGGGACAAAATGGGCAAAGGCTGCAGAGTCCCAGGCCCCTATTGGCCCTGAAGACCACATGTCATTGTGGTTCACTTTCTGCGTCAGTTTGTGGTTCCTTGACTAATTGACCCTTGGCTAAGCCCCGCCCCCTGCTGCTACTCCGTCAAGCTGTCCCAGCTAGGTAACCATGGAGCCCACACTGTCACTACCTGCACTCCCTGAAGAAATATTATCTGATTTTTGGTTAAAAAAAAAAGCAACTTGAGAGAGAAGCAGACAGAAGGGCCTACAATATGTATTTGAAGGATGAAACCGGTTAAAAGAAAGATAGAAGCTAATGCCTACAGATAACGTAATGTTTTAGAAACGTATATCTCTTCCAACCTCACCGGGTAACCAGTCTCACAACGTTTAAACATGTCTAGCAAATCCACTAAAGTTTGAAAGTAATGTTTGTTATGAATGCAAGTTACATAACAAAAGTAAGTTAAATAAGTCAACGTAGAGTGCTGCCTTAAAGTCTTGTTTGCTTGGTCCATCCAATTCCTTCAGACTTTGTCACCTGACTTCATTAGAGGCAGCCCTGCACGTCCCTGCTCAAGATTACCTGGGTTGTATACAAATTACAGGGCATTACTTGTCATAGGTATAAGTACAAACAGTGCATGAGAACAGCCTGTTCCTGTTGATCCACAGCAGGAGGGAGGTAATCTAGAGTCACCCAGACAACCAGCTGAGCAGGCTTTAACATCACTGTGAATTCTGTAAGCTCTGTGGGATAAAGTTTTCAATACGAAGCGGATGAAAGGTGGTGATGGTGATATTGAAGGTTCTGTCTGAACCCTTTCATCCACGTATGATCTGCTATTCTATAAATCGGTCTCATCACAAATCACTCTGGATGAAGGTATTTATTAACCCTAATTATTAACTATAAATAATCATTGAAGAGATAATAATCTAACAATTGTTTAGAGTCAATGCCAATACGCTTCCAAAATATAGTATGGGATGATATCAACTACACAAAAGTGACTAACTTTACCATCTTTAATCTACTCAACACGTTAAAACTTCAGGCATGATATTAGTTTGTAAACAAATGAGCCAGACACAATTCACTTCATAAAGACTTTTTTGCATTTAAAAAGTGATTGATATTAGAGCAGCACAGGGTAACAAACTAAAGGAAACACCATTGGAGAGTGGAATGGATGCAGTCAAAAGGGCTCACTGTGAGTCATATGAGGAAAAACGACAGTATCAGTTATTTCAGCAAGTGCCTCAAAGGAACAAAGGAGGAAGTCAGGTGGTGCAATACAAAGGTAAACAGGGCATGTGCTGAGGACCCCCATGTGGTGAGGAGGTCGGCTGGATGGGTCAACAAAACATCACACTAAGCAGGAGACTGCTGTTTGTTTCTTTGGTCCCAACAACTTTAAAAGCAGGACCACATGATTATTATCAATACCATGGTGATGAAGATCCCTTCACCTTGACCAACAAAATAGCCACGTTTCCATTCATGTATTTTTATGAGCAGAAGTTGCATTAGAAAAGCTTTATGGAAATGGCGAAATATGATCAAACCTTCAATTGTGCAAAAAAGTGTTCATGCTTGCTGTGACAAAGTGGGTGAGAACACACCATTTGTCCCCATATTACATCCATCTATATATCTAACCATGCATATACATTGTTTGTTTATTATACCCACCATGTGTTCCAGAGACTAAAGGGGGAGGCACCCGGCTATTTCCTCTATTTGTACACTGGATGATGTCATTGGGTCGGACCAAGTCTGGGAGGGGGGAGTCAGTAATTGGTGTCACCTGCACACCAATTACTGGAACTAAATCCTGCTGATAGGAGGCTCTATATAAGGAGATGACTTTGACTGAACAGGGGAGAGGAAGATCAGTGTGTAGCTGTGTGCACGTGATTATGTTATTTTATGATGAGTTGAGTTTTATTTAGTTAAGCTAAGTTAAATGTTTGTTTATTTGTTTGGTTACACGTGTAGCAGGGCACTTTTGTAAATAAAACACCTTTTTGTTATTGGAACAAAGTCTCTCGTGTCTGCCTCCTACCACTTCAGAAGCCACTCCGGTCAGGCTTCACCACACTTGCTTGAGGTGTTTTTTGCCCTTGTAAAAAAAGAGTTGAGTAAATTCTGACATAGCGAACATTTAACTGACATGACTGATCAGCATACCACCGGTGTCACATTCAGCCATGACATGGAATTTGAAATTCTGTCTTCACCGTGATAAACACTTACACATTTTGGTTTAAGCACAAATACAAGGATGTGGGAGATATACCACCCAATTAACTACGTCACTCCTACACAGTTTATACTGTCTGTTGTCTGTTGTTTGTCCGTTCCATTGTGAAACCTCTTGCTTCTCCTTTTGGAACCAATGCTTATAGGTTAGAGCAGCCACACAGCCGGCGTGAGTAGCGTGGCTGCAGCCGCTGAACTGCTGCAGCTCGTACACATGTGGTGTCACACAGACAGATGCTGAAGCCCTGTTACTGCCAACCCTCGACAGAGGTGAGCCGCCCGCTCACGATCCACACGTTGTTTGTACAGTACTGATCCGACAGTGTCTGCGCTGCATATTTTCAAACTCTCTCTTCATGAGGGTTAAGATCTAAAAGGTTATGTCAGATTGGTTAGATCAAATCAAATTCCTGATTCCTCTGTTTACTGGTTGATTACAGCCATGCGTAGTCTTGTGGAGGATTTCAGTATTAAGCACAATAATAAGAATGTTACCAAGGGTTAAAGAGTTGCAATATATTTATCTATGAGATGTATTATCTTTACAGTATGTTTATAGGAAGCATGTGGTATGCCACATTTATGCTTGTAAAACCTGTCAAAGTATGTGGGATGTTACCAGAATACTTATCAAGTGTATAATATGTTTACGGTATGTTTACTATAGGAGTGTTGAACCATAAGAGACAATTATTGAATGTATTAATCTGTAAAGAATAGTCGATAGGGATAGATAGGGATTTGAGGTCAGGCTTTACAGAGGACACCAGGATCAGAGAGAGGACCCAAGAGGGACCCAAGCAGAAGGAGCAACAGACCAGACCAATAGGAGACGACGAGGGAGTCAGCTGACTGAGGCTAGGAGGAGTCAGCTGGATTTAAGCCAATAGTATTTGAGACAGATATTTTGCGGACTATGAAAGGAGATTCAAATGAATCTTTCGGTCTCTTCATTTCATTTCGTCCTTCAGGTAACAAGCTTCCTGTTTGGAGTGTGTGTGAAAGCTGTTCTCGAGAGCATTTTACTATCGCTAGTTAATTCAGATTGCATTTGTTATTAAATACATGTTTTATTTTGAAACCTGAATTCAGCGAACTTATTTTTGGCGCACATGCGCAGTAACTAGTCAACAAACTGGTCCAGCGGCTGCGGCTCCTGTTAATATTATTGCCTCAACAGTCTATAGTGTCAACTTCTGAGCAAACTATGCCGTAGTCAAGTTTATTTGTGTCAAACGAGTTGATGGAAACGTACCTAGCTGCATTTATTTTCATTTTAAAGGTTAAGATTGGCTTGACAATTGAATGGAAACATGGCTAATGTTTTTCAAAACCTAAAGAAAGCATAGCATGGTCATGATAAAACATTTACTTTTCAACAGGGATTTGTAAAATCTGCCGTCCTGCTTGCGTGTCAGATTAGAAAGTTAATGGACATATGACATGTTTTGTCATTTAATTTGGAGGACACCAGATCTCAGCCCAACTGAAAACATGAGAGATTTTGAATTGACATATGTTCTCCACCACCATCATCAAGAATATTCAACACGTGCTCACTCCCAACATTTCAAATGTGATGCTTGATCAGTGGCCCTGAGCTTCAAATTATGATGCTCTACATACCCCTCTAGGATCAGTTTTAGACGTGTCAGTTTCTACTCCTTACATGCATACACTGTCTTTTCGAAATGAACGGAAAACAATAGGTTTAAGGCCACAAAACAACTTGCTTAGGTTAAGGAAAGGATTTGGTGGTTTGGTTTAAAATGAGTTATTTGTTACGTAGTTAAGTACAGAACCAAAGATCCTCCTTTACTCCAGCGCCATAGTTCCAAGTGTATGGCCACTGATCAAGCTGCCATCTTTGCTGTCATGTTAGTGAGAACGGGCTGGAATATTGTTCATCCCTTCAGTAGAGTTCCACACACTTAAAGTTGTTGGGACCATGTGCTCTGAGACAAAGACTGGGCCTGCCTAGTTTACAGACATCTGCAGCCTGATCTGAGTTTCAGATAAGAGCAAGCTCAAAGGAATGTTTAGATTGCGAAAGCAATAAAACATCAACACTGCGATCTAATTGGACGAGGGCCACAGACACCCCAGGACCCCCGTGGCTCAGACCTTTTACAAAACCTTGTTTCACCCCCACCTCTACGGCAGTCCATGCGATTCAGTTCGCAAGTAAGGAGGCAAACACAACCCTGGGTTAACAGTTTTACATTTGCTGGACAAATAGACTGTTTTGTTTTGTTTTTGTTTAGCATCCTGACAAAGGAAGCGGACATTTTGCAGATGTGAAGAAACGGATTCTTCAGAGAAAGAGGACACACTTCTCTTTCTAACCAAGTCGATTTCATGCCGGTTACATGGACGGAGAATTCCCTTAACGAGCCGAAGAAATTCTCTGCTACGGAGAGAATTTATTGCGCAACGCTTGGAGCCCGCGCATCCGAGTGCATTTCCCCACTTGAAGGACCGACCAATCAGACCACGAAATCAACTCCTAGTAAGGCTTAGGTCATTGTGTTTATTATCTTGTTTGTGTTGCTTAAGTTACTGTCATTTTATAACGTGGTGTGTATGCTCAATAATCACCAAGATCGTTAGTGTGTAGAAGTTACTGTGTATTTCATACTGCTGCAATCGCGTTGAGATCATTCACCGCTGGTGAGGCCGGAAGTTGTCCTCAGTTCAGAGGTCAGAACCGCGGCTGAGCGACTCAAAAAGTCGTCAGTCGTGTTTCTGTAGATGAGATCTTATTTTGTTTTGTTTGCTTTCTCTCTTTTACTAACCCACACACACATATAGCGTTAAGCTAATGTAGCTCCAGCGTGAGCTAACCGCTTCAGACACGTGGAAATCTCTAGTGTCTATCGCCACGTCTCCAACGTGCAGTCCCACGTGACGTAGCACGTTTTAGATTACATCACACGTTGTCTGAGCTGTTCTCTCGTCTGCCCCCCCCCACACACACACCCGTACCAGTTTTTTTGATTCAAGATAGCATGCTCAAAAATGTATAGTATTTGTTGTTAGTTTTAGATATTAGTTGACTAATCTTAATAAACTCTGTTCTACTTCAAAGAGCAGCTGTCTGTGATTACTTTGTGCATGTGTATTGTGATAATATCTGATATGTGGTCTGTGCTCCAACTTAAACCTTCACTTTCACTCTGAATGTGTAATAGTACACAGACTATTGACCAGTGGCGGCTGGTCCATAGAGGGCGCTAGGGCGCCGCCCCCCCTAGAGCTACAAAAAATAAAAATAAAAATAAAATTAAAAATAAAATTAAAAATAAAATTAAAATAAAAATAAACTATACAAATTGTCAATATTTGTGTTTTTGAAACATGGAATCACCCAGTAATATGTGTAAAATATGATATCTGCGGTAAATATATGCTTTTCCTGCTTGTCCTCTCTGCCTGTCTGCTCTTCCTCTCTGTGTGTGCACGTCTCAGCTGGCTGGGGCGCTGGAAAAACTGCCCCAAAGAGGCGGGTCTATAAAGCAGTTTAGCCAATGCTGAGTAAAGATATAAATGAGTGACATACAATTCAGCCAATCAGCGTCCTCAAATAGATTCAGCTTGGGGCAGTTTTTTTCCTGCCCCAAGCTGCGCGTTCTCGTCAGGAGAAGTCTCTACAGGAGAGCGCCAGTGTGAGCACTACTCCTCCAAGACCCGTTTGAGAGGAGAACTGAGAGGAGAAACTACTGAAAGAGCTGATCCCAGATCAGCCTGACCTCACAATCAGACAGCAGACTAGCAGGAAAGAGAAGCAGTACATGAAGCTTCTCTACTAGCTGTACACCAGACAGGTTTGACTCGCTGGATGACGTCATGATAATAACTTATTTATCTTTTTAAAACAACGGGGACAGAACCAGCATGGACAGTTAGGGAGTGAGGGACATGAAGCACCTGTCTGAGAAATGGATATATAGTTATATATATATATATATTATTATATATATATATATATGTGTGTGTGTGTGTGTGTGTGTGTGTTTTATATTATAGTGAATATTATTATATGACATATATATTATTATATTATACAGAATATTATATGATATATATATTATTATATTATACAGAATATTATATGATATATATATTATTATATTATACAGAATATTATATGATATATATATATATTATTATATTATACAGAATATTATTATATGTTATATATATTATATTATACTGAATTCCCTGTGAGGGTGACTAAAATAAGATGTCCTGACGTGTTTGTGAAAGTGTTATTTACTGCTTTTTTTCGTGTTGGAATAAATGTTAAATATTTAACTGCAAAGTAGTAATGCGCGTTTGATACCTTAATTTGTTTGCATTAAATCATTCTGGGATGTTTGCTGAAATTGATTGGATGTGGCACAGCCCTACCAAGAACATTTTCCACCAGCCGCCACTGCTATTGACATGAATACTAATTATGAGACTTAGTTTATAGTTTGGTTATTTGTCCCTGTTCGCAGGGTGGTGCCCAGTTATTATTAATAATCGTTAATCATTTTACTGACATTAATAATTCTATTGATGTCAATAATTTAGTTTTCATATATGCTGATAACTCAAACACGCTCCTTTTCGTTCCCAACAGAGTTTATGACAACGAGCATTGGAGCTACTCCGGAAGCTCGTGGGCTTCGTGGCTGTCATTTGTCAGATGATCATACAGGTTGTCAACAAACCACCAAATGTATTATTACAGTACATGTATTATTGTTTTATCATCTAAACAATTAAATTGGAAATGGCATATCTGAAATGCGGATAATGACCCACCATTGCACTGTAGGTCAAAGTTGAACAGAAAGTTGGTCTGTAAACTGTGATGGATGTTTACCAGACTGTCTGGGTCATAGGTTTACTGTCAAGTCTTCTCATTGTCTAATTGACTGCTCACATTTATTGACCCGTTGGACGCATTTTTTGCTGTTTAAGAGATTCCAATTACTCAACTGACACAACTGATGATACCAGAGCTATTGAAATAAAAGCCCAAGTTGTAATAAACCATCCTTTAACTAGGATGAGTGATATGTCATTGAATCCAGAAGCATAGCAGTAATGATCAGTCTCTGAAGACCATGTCAAGAGGAAGTGAAGGGATAGATTGGGTGGAGGTTAGCATTCATCGATCTGCTTATCATCTGTCTGTTCACATGTCAGCCGTGCTCAACATACCATCAGATTCATCTCTTTACAGCTCTGCATGCTATCGGTCTAAACATCATCACTGCACACCGGCCTTCCTGTCATCCCCGCTGAGGTGAGATATTGAAGAAGGGTGTTTGGTTTTGATTAAATGAGCTGGATCAATATAGTGAACAGACATGGAAAGTAATTGATAAGGCATATGGACATTCTTGGAAATGTTTTAAATATTTCTATTCTTGGATATGACATTTCATTGTGTCAGCTGTGGAAAATCACTACAAATATGCTGTGCAAGCGAGAAGCCTTTGTGTTAATATGATACATTGATTTGACATTTACATAGGTACTTGGCAAATAACTCACATCACAAGATTGACTTTGAATGGCACAGCACAGAATGTATGTTTAACAGCGCTGTCAGTGGAAGTAGGGCTGATACAACGGGACTGCTGCAAAAGCCGATGCAGAGTTTCCTACAGTAGTGTGTTTACTTATTCAGGGCATTAGAAACAGTGGATCAATAGATGGGGAAGACATACAAGCAACAAATAACATGAATTTAAAATAATGAATATAAAGTGGAGATATTTCCCAATCTAAAAAAGAAACATTTGAAACTATTGACCATGGTGGTTTATAGAATGAAAACCAAATGAATGAGTGGACAAACACAATGAATGGACTAAATGAACAAAATCCAATATTTTAATTAGTAAATCACATGCACAATCACTTTATTTTACTGTCTATTGATCCTGGTCCCATTTTATATTGATTACTGTTTGTATTGTTTGTTTCTTTTCCACAGAAAAGTGGACAGATCACCACCAGATATTATGGTCATAGAATGTTGGCGATAATGTCTAAGCCAATGTCATCTAAAAAATGTGTTCATTATCGGATCATAACCAGAGCAAGTTATAAGCGGAGTGAGACGTTCTAAGTGATTCTGAATGGAGCTGTGAACTGTTTTCAATGTGTCAGTCTCCAACAGTTGATGTTCAGAAAGAACCGTGAAGAATAAAGAAAAAAAACATCATGTTTGATGTGCACATTTGAGCAACCAGAGACCCGCTGTCTCTGGTTGCTCAAAGTTGAACCAGGATACGCCATGCATGATTGTGACTTGCTCGTGTGCATCATCACTCCATATAACAATCAATCATATTGATGTTGCAATTTACCCAAGAACATGTATAACATTTCCCAAAAACATAATACAGTTTATAAACGAACAAACACACAAAGGACTGGTCCAAAGCAAGCTGGGACCTCCGGTGCTGAAACATGAAGCCAACTCTGCCCAACTTTCCAACAAAAAACAGTTTTGTTCTCTTAAGTTAGTACCCCATTCATGATGAATGAAGCTTAAGTTCACTCAGGAAGACTATACTTTGCAAGTTTAGGTCTGTAGTTTATTTCTCATACATCTGCCATTCTGTCCTCAAACATGCTCACTCATTATATCCTTACTGTCATTGCTCTGGGCTGTCAATCATAATATCAGCTGTTTAGATCAGCTGGTCTCCTCTATCCAATAGCACAGCGACACAATGATATCGTCTTAGATCGCATATCATGTTTGTAAACATGCCCGAGTGGCCATGGAGGCAAATGAACAGTTCAGGAGTCCAGAGAGCTTTCAGAAGACGCTTCATTTATTTTTAAGTTCGACCATCGCACCAACATTCACACCAGTGTGGCCTCCACTAATTCTCCCACACAAACAAAATGAGTACCTTTTATACACCTGGTCCATCTAATTGGACCAGCCATACCACCTACAGGTAAGTATATTGCTAACCATATATGTATAATACATATTTACATGATTTTACTAACACCAAAAGTATCCATATTAATTAACACCTATTTATAATTCCTATAAATAAAGTCAATTATCAACCCATAATTTACCTAAATAAACACAGCAACACATATCTTCACTTCCCCCTACCCGCTTCCTGTGGTTGGTATTTCCCAGAACTATAAATGGGTGCTCGGGCCCCCGGGGAAGTATTTTGCCCGAACACCCTGGGAAGAGGAAACGGGCAGAGGTAAGTTGTTGCAATATATATATATACACACATACAATATTGTTCTGCCACATAACTAGACATTTACCACAGTCAAGTCTATTCACTCAGTCACTGACTGCAGTTGTCCATTTGTTTGTTAGCAGGGAGAACAAAAGGACCAGCTCTGTGTCCTAGCTGTACACATGGCTCCCAGCATCCACAGTCCAACAATAAATACATACAATAAACTTGTGTTCTTGACTCCTTCATCACACACTATCTGTGGTCTAAGTAACGGCGGTGCGTCGTTACAATGTTGCTGCTGTCTCTTTTAAATATGATTGTCTCTCTACCTTTAGTTCATGCTGCTTTTACACACCCCTCCATGACGTTCAGGTTGCTGTGACACACGCTCTCCATCAGCCCGGTGTCTCTGTGTTTTCATTACGAACCGACGTTGCCAAACGTCCACATTACTTTTTTCCAGTCTGGTTTGTAGGAGCAAGCCGACATCCAGTTCATCAGCAGAGGAGAAAACATCTCCTTCCTCTTGTTTCCCTGCTGGGGAATCTCACCGGTTACTCCGGGTCACTCTGTGCAGGTAACAACGTGATAGGCACCATGCAGTCGCCGGTCATTGCTGACCTCATCAAAAACCACAATTACCATTCTCAGTTGGCATAACAGAAACTCTCTTTCATAGCATGCTGGTTCATTCTTCTGACTCTGAAGTTGTCACAATGCTTCCTACCATTGGCTTTGGGAGGGTATCACGGTCAGTGGTTCTCAGCCTTTAGCCTCCCTCTACTCCAGATTTGATGTCATCTGCATCGTGTGAGATACCTGTACGCTGAAGCTCTCATGTCATATCAGTCATCAGTATTCCTCAACATGAGCAGTCCTCAACATCACACAGTTAGCTGCCACACAAAGTCATCATTGCAAATGTTCATGTGAGTGACAGTATTTGCTCTGTAATTGTGCCTTTCTCAGGTTCTATATACATATGCATATATATTAGTGCTGGGCAAGTTAACGCGTTAACGCATTATTGAATTAACGCCGACAATTATTTTATAGCGCGTTAACGCATTTTTTTTATTTTGAAAGTCCGTTGCTCACTGGCAGCGGTGGAGGAAGTCTTCAGACTACGTTGATGCAGCATGTGGGAGAAGTATAGATAAACAAAAGCAGGACAAGCTAACAAATGCTACAGAGAAGTGGATACAAACTGCAGCCGGTTAGTATTGTGGAAGATGTCGGTCTGAGGAACGTTCTCAAGGTGCGTTCGCGTCGCGTTTGGTGTGAACGCACCTTTAGGATCGCAACGAATGACGGCACGTATGAGCCTCAAGAATGAGCTAAGAAAGTTAGCGGAAAGATTAACGTGAGACAACATCCGGTTTCTTCAGACGAACATCCGGTTTTCAGAATAAGATGCCAACAAAGTATGAATTATATTCACATCAAGTATAAAACATGCTAACTGCATCTCGTGAGTTAAAGGGAAAATACACCTAATTTGTGCGTAAAGTGTCTTTATTCATTGATCGCTTGGTAACCATAATTACCTCGGAGTTACAGCATTATATTGATGAACAGTAGAGCTGCATTCACATGCTCCGACTGTCATGAAGACAGACATTTTTGTTGAAACGTGCTGAAACATTTTATTCATGTTTCACAGCAGTGGAACGTTTCAAATACAGTCAGCACACTGAGCACAGATAGTGAAGAGATATGATCGCTACTGTGTAAAGGGAATACTGCTGTTAAAAATAACCTGATTTGTTTTAATAAGTGTTTGCAAACCAAATGTTATTGCCCTTTTGTTCATATAGCAGTACTTTTAAAATAAAAGTGCGGAATACACTACTTTTGAATTCATTATTGAACTTTGCCATAACAATGCGATTAATCGCAAAAAATCTATGCGATTAATCGCCATTAAAAATTGTAATCGTTGCCCAGCACTAATATATATATATATATATATATATAAACTTAGCACAAAAAGTAAGGAAATTTGTGTTTGGCCACACACTGCTGTGGGATGGCATCCCATTCTTCAAAAAGCATTTGTCGCAAGTCAGCCAACATGGTTGTGTTGGTCACTCTGGCACGAACAGCACGCCCAAGCTGATCCGACAAGTGTTCAATGGGGTTGAGGTCAGGACTGCTGGCAGGCCATTCCATCCTCTCCACTCCCAAATTCTGGAGGTAGTCTCTGATAAACCCCGCTCTGTGGGGGCGAGCGTTGTCATCTTGGAGGATAGAGTTCGGTCCCAGACTGTGGAGATATGGGATTGCCACTGGTTTCAGAATCTCATCTCAATATCTCTCTGCATTGAGATTGCCTCCAATGATGACAAGCCTCGTTTTTCCAGTGAGGGAGATGCCGCCCCACACCATCACACTGCCTCCACCAAAAGATGTTACTCTATCGGTGCAGCAATCAGCATAGTGTTCTCCGCGTCTTCTCCACACTTTGACACTACGATCCAACTGCCGTAGGCAGAATCTGGACTCATCGCTGAACATAACGTTCCTCCACATGTTCCGGTTCCAGTGCACGTGTTGCCGACACCAGTGCAAACGGGCCTGACGGTGAAGGGCAGTCATGGCAGGCCTCCTGGCAGCCCTATGAGACCGGAGATTGGCTGCGTGCAGACTGTTCTGGATTGTCTGGGCAGAGAGCCGTTGGCCATATCGTCTTGCAAACCTTGACTGCAAATCTGTAGAAAACTGACAGGCTGAGAAAACGGTCTTCTTGGGGTGTCGTCTTCTTAGGACGCCCACTTCGCAGCCTGTCTCTGACATCCCCCGTTACTTGGCCTTCACTTAGTACAGTGGTTCTCAAACTTTTTCTGTCACACCCCACTTTGGAGGAAGAAAAATGTTCATGCCCCACCGCCCCAACAAAATTGTAACAAAATGGTCCATGTTGAATTTTTATTGAAATAGCAACATTTTGTGACTCCTCCATCTGTGCTTTTTCAAATAATAGAATAAAGAAAATTGCAATCACTTTCAAGTAAACCAGATTGCTCCATCAGACAAAAACAAATACAATGTGCAATCACTTTGTTAGAACAATGCAAATAACTAATATTTGGCATATTTGGCTGCAATTAACCTGTTTTGCACTGAATATCTTTTCAAGATAATAACAATAAAGTGCAACTTGTGAACTAAACAAAACAACTTCAAATATTTGGCAATAAAGAGTTTTACTGAGAGTTACACTGCATATCTTTTCAAAACAACAATAATGTGCAACCTGTGCAAAACAAAATTAGTGCAGATATGTGTGAGCCATCAAGTTTTATCAGTATTAGTGGCTGCAATGAGCTGCTTTCCACTACAAATCTTTTTAAAACGGGGTTGCAGACTTGATACGGCCACTCTCAATTCATGCTCAATGTTGAGCTTAGATCTGTATTTCGTTTTGATGGGGCAACAGCAGAAAAGCCGATCTCACAGAGGTAGAGATGTGGCGAAGGGAAGCACACTGGGCCGTCGCACATGCGCAAGCGTAACCTGTTAACGGCGTAACGTAAACATTTACACAAAAGTACAGGCATTTCGCCATGTATTTATTAATGACTTAGTTTTATGTCCGTGTACTTTGTAAAATGTGAAGTTCTCAATAAAGTTCTTGAAATACAAAAATTCTGCATTTCCCCCTGCGCCCCACTCGAGGAGCGCGCCCCACAGTTTGAGAAATACTGACATAGTAGATGGTACTAGGGCTTCACTCCAAATAATGCCGCAACTTGGTTTTGCAGAACACCAGCTTGAAGTTGCCCTATCGCACGGGCCCTATCCAGATCAGTCAAACGTGGCATGCCGATTCTTGGAGCAGACACCTACTGACCACTGTAGCAGGTCCCATGCTACCAGAAGCTCAAAACAAGAGTCAATAGCAACAGCAAAATAAGCTGTTTGGCATTGGCAGAGAGGATTTGGCAAATTTGTCATGGGCGCAACCCAAATACTCAGCTCTGCTGCTCATCCCACAAATAGATGTTCCTTACAAATGTGGCACCATTTAAAAGGGAACCTTGTTTGTCATGCAAAAAGAAGTGGCTTCGAGTACTTTGCCAGTTGCTTGACTGTCTGTGATCAGATTTTGTCACAGTAATAGTTTATTGTGTTCCACAAAATTACTACTATTCATAGCTTTTTGCCAATTACTCTTGTAAGTGAGTCATTGTCATTGCATCATGGTCTAACGCAACCTCATACACTGCATTATAGTTTAATGTTTCGTCATACTGTTGTCCTGTCATGTGTTAGATGTTGCTATTGGATCCCCACTTGGATGTTTTTCTACTTAAATAAAGGTTATTTACATATATAGCATTTTGGTGTATCGTGACCTAAGTCATTTCATCATAGTCCACGTGACCTCACATGCTGGTAACTTTATTCTGTCATGTGGTGTCACATTTATTGCAGCAGGAGCATTGGAGGATTTGTCAAGCTATATATTGATGTATTCAGCTAATTCTTTCCATCAAGGTATTCTATTACGACATATTCAATTACTTAAATCCATCGTATCTTGCTGATAACTACTTGTGTATTTATCAATTGTTCCATTTTCATCATATTCTACTCAATGCCTTTATTTATTGTTTTCTGATATGTGGTGTCATATCAATCATGTCTTGTCAGTGGGGTTATATCATCTTATCAGGTAAGTACTGTCCTATCGTTTCTATTTTTAAAAGTGGTTCATATTCTTGTATTCTCATAAATGTCGTGATTGTCTATCTGCTACATTTTTATTGCTTCTATAATTGCTCTCAATCATGGTATTCTGAGTGGTGTCATGTACATCGTATATCAAAGTGGTGTCAGATCCATCGCATTGCTAATTCTCAGGTCACTGCAGACTTCTTGGTTAAATCTATTCTCTGCTGAATCTCAGGTAGACAATGTCGTATGAGTTATGAATGATTCATTACAAGTGGCAGATAACAGAGACTTACTGCTGAGCCAAATCTATGAAATTGAAATTGCCTGTTATTCCAGTCATTAGCCATGTTGTTTTGCTCAAACTGTTGCCATTCAGGTCACTGTTTACCATTAGCCATTGCTGGCTAAAGACTATACATTGCAAGCAGGGCATTGCTGTCCTCAAACCATTGCTGGCTAAAGACTATACATTGCAAGCAGGGCATTGCTGTGCTCAAACTATTGCTGGCTAAAGACCAAACATTGCAAGCAGGGCATTGCTGTCCTCAAACCATTGCTGGCTAAAGACCAAACATTGCAAGCAGGGCATTGCTGTGCTCAAACTATTGCTGGCTAAAGACCAAACATTGCAAGCAGGGCATTGCTGTCCTCAAACCATTGCTGGCTAAAGACTATACATTGCAAGCAGGGCATTGCTGTCCTCAAACCATTGCTGGTGTTGGAGCCATAATGTGGTTTCTTTGTTTTCTTTTGTCTTTGAGGGAAACACGGGGTGGGTTTGCACGTGCAATTCTGACATTGAACAGTGGGTGGCACATTGACCTAGAAGTGCATATATGTAAGTGACTGGTGATGAGGGCCAGGTGTGTGGATGGGAAGCTGACAGTTTTTGACCGTGTCAAGGTGGCATGTCAGTGTATAGTTCCAAGGTGATATATTATCATGTCAAGTATCCCATGGTGTTCTGTTATGGTCAATGTGCAAACGGAATAAACGGATCAACAGATCGAAAAGAAAGAGTGCATTGGACAGTGAAATGTTTGTGGAACACGCGTCCGAACAAGTTCTCCCGTTCGCCCCCCTGTGGCTTTAAGATATAAAAATGGATATTTGTTAAAGTCACTACATTAAGTCAAAAACTTGGCTTCATTTGAACTCGTATGGATCGTCGTTCGTTGGATTCAACAGCTGATCGACATCGCTGAACTTCGATGGATTCAACAGCTGATGATTGGACATCGCTGGACATCGCTGGATTCAACAGCTGATCGACATCGCTAGAGTGAACAGCTGATCGACATCGCTGGATTGAGCAGCTGATTAGACATCGCTGGACTTCGCTGGATTCAACAGCAGCTGATTAGACATCGCTGGACTTCGCTGGATTCAACAGCAGCTGATTAGACATCGCTGGACTTCGCTGGATTCAACAGCTGATCGACATCGCTAGATTCAGCAGCTGATAGACATCACGTGATTCAACAGCTGATCGAATAGACATCGCTGGAATGTTGTGGTTGCTGTGAAATCTAATTGGACAACTGATCATCACTACCACCAAGCTACGATTTCGGACCAATGGACACTCTGAATGGACAGGGGTATGTAGCGCTACCAACATGTTGTGTGCACACTTTTATTTTGAGTGTAAATCCAATGCATTGGTTCCAACTTATAGGCCTAAATATAAGAGCTGTATGGGTGGTTTGATTTTGAATTGTATTTAATAAATGATGGATTCTGATATAGGTGTAAAGGTACAGAATCAAGGTTCTATTGTTAATGAACCAACCGTGGCTGGAACACAGTTCAATCCCAGCACGGCCAATGGTGAAGAGGAAACACAATCTGTCAGTAAACGTCCTACTAAACTGACACAAAAGGCATTAATGGGTAAACTGGACAAGCTACAAAAGGTTCGGAAGGCCAAACTAAACAAAGCTTCTGACCTTAAAAGGACAATTCAAGACCTAATGCATGACAGAGAATATAAAACAGAGGTGCAATGTACTTTTGATAAATACACAACTCTTTGCAATGAAGCAAAGAAACAACATCAATCTCTGTCACAAATATTATCTCATGAAGAAAAGGACAAACATGAGATATGGTTCAAAGCAAAAATGTTGAGTGTTAATGATTTTACTGATGCTGTGAATAAGTGGTTGTCTAATGCAGACATTTCCAAACCTGATGTAAATGATGATGCTTATGAGAGTGAAGTCAAACCCAGTGACAGCATTTCCAATGTGGAAACAAATGTTTCTATTGAGAAATTGAGCAGAAGAAGTCACACCAGTTCAAGAACCAGCAAATCTTCATCATCTGTACGGATTCAGATAGAGGCAGAGAGAGCAGCACTTGAAGCTCGCGCTGCAGCCTTAAAAGAGAAGCACGAGCTGGAGGAGCAATCAGAGTTGCTGAGAAAGAAAAAGGAAAGACTGGAGGTTGACACAGAAATGGCAGCCATTGCTGCTAAATTAGCGGTATTTAAGGCCTCTGGTCACCAAGCTTTCTCAAACACACAATCAAATGGAATGGAATCGTACTTTGAAAAAGGAGCAAGGCTAAAGGAAGTCTCTACCACTCTCAGCCGACATGCCAAAGCATATCAACCAACATATGTGGACTTGCAACAACAACCACCACCTATACAACAACAACAACAACAGTATGCATATAAGAATGCAACACATGACAACAGCACGGTCTGTCAACTGAAACAGGAAAATACATCACGCAAACCTCGCATGGATCATCCTCGCGTGCAGCTAACAACTCCAGCTGTCATTCAGTCTCAACCCTCTCATAAAGGAAATGATGAAATATCAGTTCTCTGCAACATACTGCAAAGGCAAAATGAAATAACAACATTGCTTATCCAACAACAAGCCTCCCATTTACTACCACCAAGAGAAATTCCATTTTTTGATGGGGATCCTCTGCAGTACAGAACATTTATCAGAGCCTTTGAACAATGTGTGGAGAGTAAAACAAGCAACAGAGGAGACTGTCTGTACTTTTTGGATAAGTACACACGAGGTCAACCAAAAGAGCTAGTGCGTAGTTGTCAGCATATGGCTCCAGACAGAGGCTATGCTACAGCTAAGGATCTGCTGCAGGAACACTTTGGGAATGAACACAAAGTTACTGCAGCATATATGGAGAAAGTCCTCTGCTGGCCTGTAGTGAAGCCTGAGGATGTCAAATCTCTCCAAGCCTATGCCCTCTTTTTGCGTGAGTGCTGTAATGCAATGGAGGACATACAGTACATGAAAGAACTGGATATGCCAGCGAATATGAGAGCAGTGATTCTGAAGCTTCCGTACAAGCTAAGAGAAAAATGGAGAGTCTCTGCATGTGAGCTACTGGAAAACCTCAATCGCAGGGCAAAGTTCAATGATATTGTCATATTCATCGAGCGGGAAGTCAAAATAGTGTCTGACCCAATCTTTGGCGACATTCAGAATACACAACTTCATACAGTAAACAAAAATGTGAACAAGATCACAGCAGAATGGAAGCCAAGATTCAAAGGAAACAGTTTTGCAACTTCTGTTACCGTTGAAACCCCGGCCATTGAGGAATCAAGAAGGTTAAATCATGATAAAGGACAAAGTAGTTCATCTGAAAAGAACACCAGCTCTTGTTTGTGTTGCTCTCAAGGTTATACACTGGAGATGTGTCCACGATTGGAAGAGAAGACACATAGGGACAAGATTAACTTTCTTAGGGAAAATGGAATCTGTTTTGGCTGCCTTCGTATTGGGCATAGGAGCAAGGATTGCGATAAGCGCTTGACTTGCAAGGTGTGCAGCCTAAACCATCCCAGTGTTCTTCACATCCGCCAAAGAGAGAAAGTAGTCAACACGGACTCAAAAAGGCCAAAAGAACCATCATTGAGTAGCGCACATGTCTCTCTACACACATGTAGTCATACAGGGGCCGGCAACAGTGATGGTATTGTATCCATCCTACCAATACAGGTGAAATCCAATAACGGCGACAAAGTCATACAGACGTATGCTTTCCTAGATCCAGGCAGTACAGCAACATTTTGTTCTGAAAATCTGATGAGGAGGCTTAATCTGAATGGAAGGAAAACCCAAATCCACTTAAGAACCATGGGCTCAGGAGCAACAGTTTCCAGCTACATGTTGACTGATTTGGAGATTTCAAGTCTCACCGGGAAAAGATTCTATGACTTACCAGAGGTCTATACCCAGAAGAGGATGCCTATAAGCACTGATAACCTCATCAAAAAAGAGGAGTTGGCAAAGTGGCCATACTTGGATGGTGTTAGGGTTCCTAGCATTCAAGCTGACGTGGAGTTGTTGATAGGTACCAACGCCTCCAAAATGCTTGAGCCTTGGGAAGTAATCAACAGCCATGGAAACAGACCTTACGCCATTCGGACCCTATTGGGGTGGGTTATTAATGGTCCCGTTCAAGGATGCAGTAATGAGCGGTGTGAGAGTGGCTACCCCGCTGCTACTGTTAACAGGATTTCCATACAAAACCTGGAGGAATTGCTAAATAATCGGTACAACCATGATTTTAATGAAAGAACATCAGAAGACAAAATGGAGATGTCAAGAGATGATGTGAAATTCATGGAAATCATGAAACATTCAGTCAAGCTTCATGATGGGCACTATAGCTTGAACCTTCCCTTCAAAAGAGAAGAGGTCTCTCTGCCAAAAAATCAATGTGTTGACAAGCAGCGCATTCTTGGATTGAAGAGAAGGTTTGAAAGAAATGAGAAGTTCCATCAGGAATACACCAACTTTCTTGATGTCATCAGTAAGAGGTATGCTGAACGTGTACCTGAACATCAACTGATAACATACTTTTCTGACGGGAAAAGGTTGAAGAGGTCAGTTGCATGGATTCTGAAAATAAGAAAAACTCTACTGGAAATGAGTCAAAAAAGGAGACAAATGAGTCATGTGGATACAGACATGATTGGCAACAAACTGGAAGAGGAAATGTACCAAATTAAAACTGCAGGACAGAGTTTGACTCCAGACGATCTTTCAGGAGCAGAAAAATCTATCCTTCGCTTCACTCAGCAGGAACGGTCCCATGAGGAATTGGCGGTGTTAACATCTGGCAAACGTGAAGTAAAAAAGGATAGCACCGTTTACAAGCTGGACCCGGTTCTGGAAGCTGTATTGCTTAGAGTTGGAGGGAGATTGAGTAAGGCAGCCATGCCTGAGGAGACAAAACATCCGGTCATCCTATCCAAAACCCAACATGTATCCACTCCAATATTAAAGCACATTCACGAACCAAGGTGGGCCATGATGGAAGAAACCATGTTCTTTCCAGATTATGGATGACATATTGGATTACAGGTGCTAATGCAGCAACAAGAAACATCCTGTCCAACTGTGGCTTCTGTAAGCACCCTTTATAGGAAGAGTTTTCGAGATCTAGCCTGACAGGAAAGGACTGGTGCGATCTGCACGAGTGCAAACCAAGACAGGCCGGTCTTGGACTGGACAGGCCAGTGACCAAGCTTTGTCTTCTACAAACTGAAACATAATTTATTAGTTAGGGAAATTTGGGTTTTTGTTTGTTCATTTTATTATGGATTTATTGGCTCCATTATATAAATATGTATTGAATTGTTTATGCCTTCCTGCCATTAACAATTAGGGGCCGGTGTGTTGGAGCCATAATGTGGTTTCTTTGTTTTCTTTTGTCTTTGAGGGAAACACGGGGTGGGTTTGCACGTGCAATTCTGACATTGAACAGTGGGTGGCACATTGACCTAGAAGTGCATATATGTAAGTGACTGGTGATGAGGGCCAGGTGTGTGGATGGGAAGCTGACAGTTTTTGACCGTGTCAAGGTGGCATGTCAAGGTGGCATGTCAGTGTATAGTTCCAAGGTGATATATTATCATGTCAAGTATCCCATGGTGTTCTGTTATGGTCAATGTGCAAACGGAATAAACGGATCAACAGATCGAAAAGAAAGAGCGCATTGGACAGTGAAATGTTTGTGGAACACGCGTCCGAACAAGTTCTCCCGTTCGCCCCCCTGTGGCTTTAAGATATAAAAATGGATATTTGTTAAAGTCACTACAGCTGGCTAAGCTAAAAACAAATAATAGCTGCCCATGTCAGTGCTGACCTAGTCATTGCAGCACTTATCCATGGTAATGGTAAATAAGTATTCTTTAGGGGGGAATCTTAGGCTGTGGTTTTATTTTTCCTAATGGGGATTTATCTTGCTGCTGCTCAGGGCAGACACCTCTCAATTACAAATCTTCCTGTAGAGTCCAAGTGCCTCTGTCAAAACTTTATCATCACGTTTCATCTGTTAATAATAAATACTTATCTTTTCTTCATCTGACTTGTCTCTCCTGATTTAACTGTACGGTGGGTGACTTTTTATACAACTCACCCATTTAGAGTACATTGAGGTTTAAAGGTGGACATGGATGCTTTCAGTGACAGGTGGGTGCTGTACCAGGTCACTAGCTGTCTTTTCTGCTGCGTCACACGGCCGCCTCGGCTCCACCGATGATCTTCATCTTTGACCATTTTTAGAGTTAGACTGTGTCTTCACTGCCAAGATGGCGACGGCTGGAGACTCCAACTTTGATCTTCACAACAGCTCTTCAGAAACCAATGGGTGACGTCACAGAGAATATGTCCATATTTTATACAGTCTATGCTCAAAAGTATTGCGATAGTATAATTACTTTGGTGCCTGCAACATCACCACCCACAAGTGTACCTGTTCCAGTCAAGAGCCACTCTTCTCATGTTCTCTACAACCATGACCACTTCTCTGTGAATTGTACATTTTTAGACTCACAACACAACATACATTTTTCCATTAATTATGTCTCTGATTGTAGATTGCTATCTGACAGTTCAGTGTTATTGCTTCTTTGGCAGCTGCCAGCCATTTGTCCAAGAGGTATTTCTCCGGGCAATATATAGATAGATAGACAGACAGACAGACTTTATTGTCTGCGAGGGGAAATTTGTGTCTGGCACAGTGCTACAGTTCGTTAATTTAAAAATAAATCCTAACAGAAACAACATAAAACCACCGTAAAACATACAGTAAGAGACATTCCACATTGACAACACATCAGATTAGATTGCTAAGTGCCAAAGTTCAAAGTGCTAAAATACTAAAATATTATTCAGGACTTCAGCAGCTTGATGGAGGCTGGAACAAACGATAGCTTCAAGCGGTTGGTTTTGCAGTTTGTCACAAGTCGTCCTGCAGATGTTCGTATCAAGAGAAGAGAGGATGCTGAGAGACTGCAATGATTTTTGTTTCTTGTTTCATGACTGCCTGCTCCTACAGGCTCTGTATGGTCTCATAGTAGTTCTTCCCAAGTATGACTAACAATGGCTCTCAAGTGAGCCTGGAACAAAATAGTGTACTTTAACTTCTGGGCCCGAGCGAGCCCCAATTGGTCCTCGAGCGAGACAGTTTAGCGAAGAGAGCGTCGTAGAATGTGTTATATACCGGCTTAACGAAGAAAGTATGAGCAACGTAGTCATGTAAACCACTTTACACACTGCAAACACAATTATACACAAGCTCAAATAACCAACTAAAGGAATTACCACAATATCACTCTTTTTTCGCCATTGCTGAGCCGACCACACACTCCGGTAGGCGCTAGTAAGAAGAAGATAAATGCTAACACGGAAAAAACGAAATAGCAGAAATCAAGCCAATAACACACACAATCCAGCACAATCTCCAGAATTTCTCTCCGTCAAACCATTACAGAGCTGTGAGCAAACAAGCACCAGAACAACAAACCGCTTCACCGCTAATATTTCAGATGCTCCTTACCTTTATGCTGTTTTGATGTAGACAAAGGCATAATTTCCCGGGTCCACTGTTCTATCAACATCCTGTGATGTCTCTTGAACTGTTTCCTGAAGAAATTGGGATCAATCTAACTTAGGGGAGAAGGGGGTAGGCATTTGACTTTCGGCGTATCGAAGGACGGCTTCGCGAGGGACGGCACAGTTTTGTTTCTGACTGGCTAACAGTGCTGTCAATCACACCCACAAGGTTATATTTCAATTCCATTGGTTCTAACAAATCCAAAATGGTGTCATTCTTTGAAATTGGCCAATCCCTCGAGGAGCTACAAGCCTGCGTATTCACACCCAACCACCTTACAGAAATTCACCATTACGCACGATAGCGCAGAGACTACAGCAGCAGTTTTTGAGCGTCATGTGTATAACTTTTACAACTATTTTTCACTACTTTTGTGGAATTTATTTTGAATAAGATGGCAAAACGAGGAGCGAAGAAGTATTTATCTCCGGATGAAATCCTCAGAATCCTGGAAGAGGATGCTGGAAGCGAAGTTTGCCCTCTTGATTCATCTTCAGATGAAATCTCCTTTATGCCGAAAAGAAAAAGGACACCAGTGACTTGGACTCTCTTCCATCATCGGAAATGTATGGATTGTGTTATATTTATTGATTTATTAGTGTCGAAATTTGTATCTATCTATCTAGCTAGCAGCTCTAATAAGTAAGTGAGGAATGAGAGTGAGCACTGCATGCGGTGGGGGGATGGGTGTGTGTGGGGGGTGATGGGGGGGAAGAAAAAAAAAGAAGTTTATTGCTTTTCTGTTTACATATATTACAATATCAGAACCAGACCACTGAATGCATATATTTTTTTTCTTTCTACAGTGATGAAGATGAAGAATATGACCCAGCTCTTGCCAGCGTCCCGGGTCCTTCAACTGCCCCACTGCCAACACGTCGAAAGGCAGTTCCTCAGCCAAGCCCAGCAGCACCTCACCAGACCACTCAGCGGAAGAGAGGACGTGCCTCTCTGGGTACTTCTGCTACAGCTACCAAGTGTGGGAAGAGTAGGTTGGCGTCTCCAGAGAGTGAGGAGGACAGGTGGCATGACAGAGAGGAGTGCATCAAACCTGACCCTCTCAGGTTCAAGCCGGCCAGGATTATGAAGGCAAATCAATGTCAAAATCCGAGAGCGCAAATGAGATCCATGCACGCGCGTATTTTACTTTGACGAGCGCTTTACATCAGTCCGCGAGCAAAAGTCACTCTCGCGCGAGCAAAATTCACTCTCGCGCGAGCAAAATTCACTCTCGCGTGAGCTAAAGTCGCTCGCGAAACTTGAACCTGCTCTCTCGCGAAACTTTACTCTGCTCGCTCGCGAGTCTTTTACCTGCTCGCTCGCGAGTTGTTTTTCTTTTTGACAGTAAGTGGGCGGACCCAGTCTCCATTGTATCTCTACATCTAATTGGACTACAGTTGTTAGTAGGCGGTATAAAGGTGGTTTGCGATCGGCCTATAATTACAGAAAGCGGGTGAGCCAGTACGAAGCATGGCCGACCACAAAGAGGTAACGTATATCTTCTAAAAGCTATTTATTTTTTGCGTGATTGGTGTAACATAGTGTATCATGTTCTTTGCTTTACAGTTAACTAAGATAATTTTAATATCTTGCATTGGGTTACTACACGCCATCAGAAGGCTATCTGCCTGCAACATGAAGCTAGCAAATCTACGTAAAAATTACGTTAAATAGCTAGCTAGCTAGCTAGCTATTATGGTGTAGCTTACCTAATTTTAGCTAACCAGCGTGTATTTATGTTGTGATTGTAAAAGTCTACTATATTTTGTTTATATCTGTCTAACAGGCAGAGTTACAAAATGCTGCCAGGCATGTTGTAGACTTGTTAAGAAGTGCCTTGGCTAAAGAAGATGAGCCATCTTCTCAAAACCGTAAGTATGTTGTGAAACTTGTGTGAGATGACATAGCAGACAGCGTGTGCCATTCCCATAAGCTATATAGATTACTTCTGTACAGCCGTTTAAAACAATACAAGATGACATAAACATTTCAATGACACCTTTATAGTTCATATTATTTGCAGGCCTGGGAACTATGTTGTTAATGTATAAATCAATATGATCTAGATAGACTTACTATCTCCAACGTATTGCTCAGTATATTTAGCTCCTAGGGTCTTATAGACAGGTTTTGAATTGTTTTCACAGATGAAGTACAGGTTCAGGGAGAGCAGGTGGCAGTAGGCAACAGACAGCCTGCTACACAGGGACAGCCGCTGTCTGCCCTTGGCAGTAGGGAGCAGGCTGGAACAAGGCAGCGTCAGGTAGCCCAGGGGTGGCAGCAGAGAACCCCTGGCTGTCCTACAGCAGGAAATACAGTGGAGCACAATATGGCCAGGTTTGGAACTGCTGTAGGAAATTAAGTTTGTTCTTATTATCAGTGTGAGGGTACATCGTTTTCATCCTCAACTGAGGGGTCTTTGTGTTAACTTCCCAATCAATTATAATTCAGGGTCTTGTTAAATTGGAACATTAGCTCTTGAGAATTTTTAGAATTGATATATTATAAAACCACTTCTTCGTTCCTTTCAACTCCTCAGGGCTTTCCCTGGGCTGTTCAAATCTGGAAAAAGCTATACGCCATCTCCCAAAAGAAGGGCTGTCCGGTCAACGTCAATCCAGTTTTTTCTGCTGAATAAATGCACAGGGCATACACCCAAGTCTTCTGACGAGATGGTCCTTCTTCGGGCTGGACTTGGCAGGAGGACTATATGTATTCCGGAAACTGCTGACCACTCCCAGGTAAAATAAAGGTGTAGAGATGTGCTACTATTTGCCAATCCAATGAAGTAGTACCTGAAACAAGTCTACCTGAACAGAGAGGACATGGGGAGGGTTACAGTAGTAACTGCACACTTGTTTTCCGCTTTCCACATAGATATCAATGATACTGATGGAGACGTATTCCAAAATGGTACCACTGGAAGGGGCCTGGATGCTCCATAAGGCTGCTGGTAAGATGGAATGTTCTTACTAAATTCAACTGTGTGGTGTAATATGTCAGCAGTTGAATAACATGTAATATCATTCTACTACTCTTATAATTGCTGGTTTACATGTTCTCATTACAATAACTAAAAACACTTTTTGTCTGTACACAATTCTACACGCTCCCACATAGGAGGATCAGGCCAGCGGAAACTAAGTGTTTTGGCACCTGAGGCAGAAGGATACACAGGGGCCTACCTTACCAAAGCTTTTGGGGGAAAGTGCTATCTCTATATTATGCCCATCCAGGACACCTTGGACACCTCCCCCTTGCCCTACTCAGCCAAGGAGTTTGAAAAAATGCCAAAAGCGCGATGTGCCAGTTGTCATCTGAACATGCCTGTTCAGCTGCTGGCTTTGCATGCGATGGAATGTCAGCCGGGAAGTTGTTCTTCTTTTGAACCGGTAATGTTGTCACAGTTAACTATGCGGGGGTCCTTATTGTCCTCATTCCCTGTATCTACGGCTTTTTGATCATCACTCTGTTTCAGAATTTGGACCATGACGATTGTGAGGAGTCTCCAGCTTTGAGCAATCATGGGAATGTAAGCTCGCTCATGCGTAGCTATTAGTATAAACTATTGTCATTGTCTGCGTGATCGATTGACAACCTTTTGACATTTTATTATAGGCATCTCCAGGTGTGCTCCCTTGTACAACCTCCTCTCACAAAATGGATGCTAAGGTAAAAAATTATGCATTGCTGGTCAGTGACATTATTGCAGATGACAAATATATTGCCTCTGGCCATTTCACTTAAAAATGTACTCTGCTTTCTGTTTTTATAAAGGTGGCCTGTCCATTGTGCTCAGACTTGTTTCCTGAGTATTTTGTTGAAGTACATGCCAGCACCTGTGGAGACAGGTTTGTTACTATTATGCACATTTCTTTTTTTCTCACTTATTTATTCTTGCATAGTTTGAACATTGTTAACCATAGTTTGGGATTCCACTGATAAAGGCATGTCCCCTTAAACTGTTGACTCCAGCACATTGCAAAGACCACACATCATCACTTTAGACGTGGAGGAAACGCATGCCAGTGAAGAACTGAAAGGGGGAGACGAAGCGTGTAACAGGTTCAGCTTAACATTTCTCATACTTTTTTAACTTGTCACTCCATTTTTGATTTCCATGTTTCCTTACGGTCTAAATACTATGTTTATATATATATATATATATATATATATATATATTTTTTTTTTCCTTCAAGTCTTGCCAAAGCCATCAACACACTTAGTGGACGAGTGGACACAACAGCCTCTTTCAACATTTGTGTCACAAGAGAGGACATGTTTAACAGGGTGCAGTGGAGACGTCAAAAGAGATCTTCTCCAAAAAATTCCCTCAAAGTGTCTTTCATTGGAGAACCAGGAATTGATAATGGGGCTCTCAGGAAAGAATTCTTAACCGGTATGTTAAAAAATGGTTAAGGTTTTTACATGATGTAGGCTGTACATTTTTTAAAATACAGTGGTTTGAAAGGTTCTTCTTTCACTCATAGAAATGATGGTAGGTGTTCAAATCAGGTTCTTTCAGGGAGGGAGTCCAGGGAAAACCCCCAAGTACTCCATCACAGACTACCAGAACGACAATTTCAAGTATGTAGAGTTGTGTTGTGTTATGCAATGTAACATTCATTTGTTATTATCTATGCATTAATTCCACTGTTCCTACAGGACAGCTGGCGAGCTGATTGCTGTCAGCATTACACAAGGTGGTCCCCCACCAAACTTTTTCCTAGAGTGGTGCTATGGCTACATCTCCACTGGGGAGATTGACAAAGAGGCGATTTCCAAAGATGATGTGACTGATCCAGAGCTCAGACGGCTTATAGAAGAGGTTTGTCTTCTCACATGCTCCTTTTATATTGCATGAAATTGGTTTTATTCAGTTTGGTTGTCAGACACCCCTCTGTTGTATGAATATTTATATATTTTAAAGAAGCGCCAAGTTTCCCATAATAATAACTGTTTTTCCAATTGCCAAGGTTGAGATGGCTGAACCTGAAGCTCTGCTCGACCTCCTTGATAGAATACAAGCATGCGGGTACAGTGGTCCTGTAACACTGGAGAGGAGGGAAGGAATTATAAAGTGAGTGTATTTTCTAAGTGGTTTATTTTTTTTTAGCGATGTAATTTTGATCCTTAATTTTACACCCCACGTTTTACAGTCACCCATTCTCCTTTTACACTTTTATTAATTGTGTGCAGTCACTTTAATTCATTTATTTTTAATACATTTTTATATTTGTTTGCTGCCAACATCCAGTTTGTGCTCTATTCAGTTTTATACATCTTACTGAATTATAGGGCCATTATCTTGCACTCATCTGTCCGCATCCTACCGATGCTGCAGCAGATATGCTCAGGCATGAAGCTGTACGGATTGAGTGAGATGATTTTACAGCAACCGCTCAACTTTCGGCAGCTGTTTGTTCCTGGCCTTTTGGAAAAGGTCAGTTATGTCATTAGTTGACTTTTTTTTTGTTTTGTTTTTCCTCAATGAATGTCAAACCGTAAGCTCATGTGATATGAGACTAAAGCATTTTGCATCTTTTCCTTCTCCTAAGCTGGATGCCGAGTTCCTGATCGGATCCATGTTCCCAATCTTCAGTGAGCTGGGCTCAGGGAATCTAAGATTGTCAACTTCTTGCAAGATTTCATCCAGAACATTGAAGATGGTGATACTGTTGCCCTGAACCATTTTGTCTAAGAATAAAATGTACTCTTTATTTTTTCAGTCATGGAAATGTCTTACATGCGTCTGTGTGTGATATCACTCTGTTTGAGAACTTTTAATCATTTGGAGCTCAGATAGTTCTCTTGAGAATGAAACAGGAATGCCTAATTAGCATCTCTTCTTGAAAATATCCATATACTTTAAAAAAAGTAGCATTTATAAATAAGGCAATTTTATTAACATTGCTTGGGTAAAGTTATGGATCTCTCTGTACTGATTTCTTTAAATGCTAACTTGTTACAGAGGAAGAAGAGAGGACTACCGCAAACAAAATGGAGAGTGATCGTGAAGCTGGATGTGGAATGGAGAGAGGACTGGAGACTGATGGTGATGAGATACACAAGGTCACTGTCAGTTGCTTCCTGCAATGGCTTACTGGACAGGCACATGTCCCCATCACCGCAACAGAGAGGGAGCAATTCAAGGTTCAAATTGAATTCGACCACGATTGTGGAGTGCGCTATGGCACACACACCATATGCTTTCCTGTCGTCAATGCATGCTCCAACTCCATAACATTGCCGACACAGCACCTCAGCTCATATCTGGAGTTTGTGAGCAATGTGACGCAGGCTGTTAATAACAGTAGGGAGTTTGGTCGGTTATAGATGTATTATGTCAAGTAGTTTTAGTACTTTATGTACATTGTTTTGAAATAACTTTTACTTGTAAGATATATCACACTGTTCTGAAAATTTGTCAGTGATTTTAAGTTTGACAACTGACTTACTTGTAAAAAAAATACTTGTTCATAGTAAAATAAATAGTATTGTTAAATATGATCGCATCATGTTTTAATCAGTTTCTTTGAGCTGTTCACAAGAAATTGGACTATCCAACAAACATTGTATGTAACAGAATGATGGAATTAATTTCAGTCAATCTGAGCAACTTTACTCCAGTTTATTTACAAGACACTGTGGGGTAATTTTTGTATTTCAAAGACTATTAACATGCTTTTGCATTTCATCAGCTTATACAGGCCTTGAGCCTTTTCTCTTTATTTAAGAGCCATATCTTCCAGCTACATACTCGCGGCAGAGCAGGTACAGTTCTTTGACTGGAGTGTTGGGGTTGTATGGTTCAAATATTGACTGAAGTTCAGTTATGTCCTCTGGGCTCAAAGGGCACGCAAATTCAGGAACAATAATCCCTGCATCCTCGTCTTCCCCCTCGTGGTCAGCAGCGATTTCCCAGTCAACATCTGGCTCCTGGAAATCATAATAGAGGATGGTGTTTGGTTTGCTAGTTATTATTGAAACGTATGATGAATACCTCTGGATTCTCAGGCTGGTCAACGTTGGTATGCATCAGTCCAATCTGCCACATCTGCTCTGGACTCCTGTTTCCTTCAGTGCTGAGTGGATGATGGTTCCAGCCTTCTGTAAATATCTCCAAGTCTGTCTGGAGTCTGGGAAGAATTATGTAGTGTACACAGAACAGGTCCTCAGTAGACGAGATGTCCAGCAGTCCATCCTCCTCCAGGGAGTGAAGTAAGTCATAGTACTTGTTTGTAGTTATGACTCGGAGATCACGCCAGAGACGTTCAATCCTATGGATGAAGATAAAGTTTCAAGGGGAAAAACATCAAATAATCTAAATCCCAGACAGTTTGTAATTTTCTCTTTATGTACTTTTGTCCCAAAAACCTGATACTATTCAACACGCTTGAGTCACTGAGAGTTAACGGAAATATTGCATGTTACCTCTGATTATGAACGCTTTTACCAGAGATGAAGCTTCCTCGGTCGGTGCCACGAACAGAAAACATGAATCTCGCTATCTGTACATTTTCCACACCCTGGTCTCCTCTGACCCTGAAATTTACATATTCCGTCAAAAGTTTCATAATATAAATTAGTTTTCCAAAGACTATGCATCATTCTATGAATTCACCTTAACGGCACTCCATGTTTTTGAGCTGCCTCTTGGAAGAAGCAATAGGCTGTTGACGCACAATTGTTGTTCCAAGCGTTCAAGTACATTACCTTCAGAAAAGAGAAAAACATTAACAATAGTGCAGTTTCACAAAAAAACAGGAGGTAACATTATATTGAAGTGTACAGTAAAACATTTTTTTTAAAGTGAAGACTAAAGAGTTCCTGGTGAAAAAGGAAATAAGCAAACATGGCCAGAAAAAAATACGGAATGCAAAGTTCTTGCCACCAAAAACCTTTTATTGGCTAAAACCGTATATAACATTTATTAGCCTAATTCATTTGGGAGAGAAGACCATGTACTATATAGAGGCAAATCTATTATATTTCTATTTTTGACAGATAAATGACAGAGATATCATGGATAGTGAAGATTAGTCCTAACACTTTTTAAATCAAGATAAAATCCATTTTGGGAGTACAATGTCTACTTTCAGTAGCCTACTTGCTTGTTCTTTCATAAACTGGCTCCATTTGGACCAAATTCCATTTGGTCCAAATGGATTTTTTTGGCACATTGGTTTGATGCGGTTTGTTGTGTGTGTGTGTGTGTGTGTGTAGCTGCAGCGTGGTCCGTGGCACTGAAATGGAGCCGAAAATAGACCGAACACGGTTTCTTAGCCTGCTTGTTTTTCATGCTTGTAAAAATGACTTTCTGCGTGAATGGCATTTACCATTTTGTCGCAATTCACAGACAGTAGGGCGGCGGTACATGTACATGCTGCGGCCAGTGGCTCCCATCCCTTTTTTGTGATTATCACAGGCGCACTAATGGCATAGTTAAATATATTCATCAACATTGGAAAAAGAAGTGTGGGGATTAAGTGCAGCAGACTTTGAGAGGATCACTGCCAACGGCCGACCATCCAGCCAAACCTGCCGGATTATTGTTCTTTGGTTTTGAAACAGTACCCGTATGTTGTTGTTCAGCCTTTTGGAGGCAACATGGTACTCCGATGGATCACATTCTTCCACCACTGTGACGATTCAGCTATTCAGGCTCCTTACATCCAATCTTTAAACAGTCCACCATTCAGGGTCAGCGCAAGTGCCAAGTGTTTGATCCCAGACCGCTACGACTCCCCACCGGATAAACAAACCTTTTGCTGCTGCCATTACACAGGTTAGATCCTGCGCTGACGCTGGCCACCAGCCCTTCGTGACCCCCAGCACTGTGATCTATGCTGGCTGAACTTGAGTTGCTCCAGCTGCTAACTGAAGGATCGTCTCTGTGAAATATGACAGCCCCTGTAGCAATATAATGTGTATGCGTGTGTTTATTAGAGAGTGTGTGCAGAGATGTGTTGTCTTTGTGACAATACTACATGAATGATGTCTCATGCATTTGTTTCCTGCTTTGGCTTCTTTATTTTTTCATTACTCACTCAGGAAACCACATTTATTTTCTTAATCTTCTTGTCTCGCCGTATTTCTCAATGGCCGTGTCTGTCCCATCGCTCCCGTTTTTGTGAATCTTTATTTTTTGTTTCCCAGGCTCCTCTGTGGCCTGCAGATCTGGCCTGCTGAAAGGGGGCTTTGAAGTAAGCCCCCCTGCCGCCGCCTGGCCCCATCTCTCCACACTGCTACACTGAATGGTAAGGTGCCTGCCACCTCTAATTGAAATGCCACAGAGTAGAGAGTAGAGAGACAGATGGAAAGAGGGGTATCAACCTGTCAGGACAGAAAGCAAAGACAAAATTTCTCGCAGACGAGGCGACAGTTTGATGAGGGGAGTATGTAAAGGTTACCCAGCTCTCTGCTTTCATTCAGCGCTCAACGTTCTCGAAGTGTCTTGTTGATGGTTTGACATATTGATTTTACTGTAGACGAGAGTAGATCTCTTTGTCTGGGAGGGTCTCTGGAGTTTCATATTCGGTTCGAAGCCTGTCACTACAGTCAGAGCTACAGAAAGTTGTGGATATAGAAGATTTGTTTGGTCCTAGTCTGACTTTTACCCAAAGGGTCTGAAGACATGCTTTGATATTTACTACTGGTATATCTTCAATGTTGATAAGGTGGGTGTCATTGTTGAAGGATATGGCCTTCATTTTGCCTCTTCTTACCCCTGAACAAGTAAATGCACATTTTAAACAGTTCCAATACTTTCCAAATATTATTAAATTCAATAGTGGCACCACAATAACTGTCTAAAGTTGAAAATGTGTCAAATTAATTAAATTACTATGTGAAGTAGTCTACAGAGAAATTACCTTCATATTCGATGATTCTGCATTCAATGTCAAACAGGAAGTAATGTGTTGTTAATTAATTTTGCAGACATGTTTGTCAAAATGTGACTGACAAATATGTTCCTATATGTTCATCCTCCATTGGAACAAAGACGTCATCCAAAACTGAGTGCATCCCTCTCAAACAGACACCTAAGAGCCTGTTCACTGCTGTGGTACAGGCTTAGAGTCAGTGTGAACATGCTCTGAAGCAAGATAAACGTGACCGGTTAGACGCAGTCATCTCTATGCATGCTGTCATCGTAGCTACTCCAGATCTCTTGATACTAATACATTTTTTCGAGATAACGGCATTAAAAAAAGAATTGCTTGCACGGGCGTGTACGTTTTAGATACTACATTTATATATTTTATTTTGGGAATTGTACTGCTATCTACTTATGTAACTACTATTATTTTATTGGGGTAATTCAGATTGAGACTTATTTGATGTAGTATTATGGCTAAATGTTTGGTATCATGTCATATAATAAAGTTTTAGTTCAAACCACAGGTTTTTGTCATGTGACCACATGACGTCACATCAGGTTTCTCTCTTTCAAATGTTGATGTCTACCATTACCTCGATTTTAGACAAGGTAAGATATCAAGGTAATTATGTTGCTTTAAGGGGGACGTGGCTTTATAATGAACAATAATGGTGAGTGGAAAGATGGACAACTACTTTCCAGATTGTCTTTGTATTTTGCGTGCCTATTAGCTAACGATAGCTAAACCATGTATTTGCATGTATTTCTCAAGCGAAGGGCGATGATTTCCGTCCATTTGGCAAGTGCAATGTTAATAACGTTGCTAATGTTATTAAGCTGTCATGTATAAAAAAATAATGGTAGTTTGATAAGGCTTGTTTTACGCAGCACCCGCCCCCCTATAAAGCCTCCTCTCCCTTGAAACTCAACACTCTGGGACCAGCTGGGATAGTAGTTAGAGGGCTACATACTCATAGAACTGGAGTTACATCCAGGTAACTACTATTTCTATTTGGTATTGTTAGATCCGGGGGTTTCTACAAGCCCGATACGGGGCGTACTAGTTACTCAGCTCTCTATTAAAAGGTTGGTAAGCTGGTGTGGTGAGGAAACTCGCCTGGCTCTGCTAACTACCGTTACTCCTGACGTCTACCCTGCTTCCTCCGGTAAATGTGCACTCGGCCGAGGGGCCACCCTGGCCAGGTGCTTCCACCAGTCGTGTCAGTTATGGCAGCTTTCCTCTTCTGGATCCGGGCTCTTGGTGAATTGCCAGGTTAGGTTTTAACGGTTAGGATTGCTAGAAAACCGTAAGGGGTTGTTAAGTGGACTGGAAACTTGGATAACCATTCAGAACTCTTGTTGTTAGACATACAATAGATTTAACATTTTACTACCACGAGGAACTTTACTACTCAGGCAAAATGAATTCTCAGAGATTTACTTTAAATGCAGATTAGATATTTATTGCAGGATTGTCTTAGCAGGGGTACAGCTCAGCACGCACAAAATAATACTATATTTGACTAGATCAGATACAATTTCTTATTCGATTAAACTTTCCATTATATACTCATCAGGTTCGACGCCGAGGCTCGGTTGGTGTTAATTCGGAAAATAATTACTTTGGTGCAGTTGAATCAATGAAGAAATAAATCCTTTCTGGATCAATGAAGAAACAAATCTTTTTTGGCGGTTGTAGGAGCGGAGGTCAGGCCTAGACCTTCAGCTCCTCCTGTGCGGGACAGCAAAGTCCGTTCAGCGGTCCTTCGAACTCAGTACAAAGTCTTTAAGGTGTGGCTGTCTCCTTCAGCTGTCCAGTTGTTAACCCTTGTGGGTCTATGACCGCAGTGATGCGTCAATGCGGCGCTCACTCGATGTTTCTATTAATAAAAAATAAAAAACGGCACTTTTTTTTTTTTTTTATATCTGTACAAAATCTGTCGATTCTCTACTTCCGTGTCCATATTCTCGTGAGATTGTACGTGACTCACACAGGGAGTTATGATTCTTATGACGAGTTATGACGAGCTGGGCACGCAGCGATGCTTCGATAGAGAGCAGCGGACGTGTGTGACGTCATGGCTTCCTGTGTCATTTACATTTTGTGTGAAAGTAACCAATCAGCTCAGGGAATCACTAAGGACCGCCCATCACCTTACGTATAAATCAGTCAACATTACGTCAGGTCAGACTCTGGTCACACAGAGCAAGAAGACGACGACGAAGACGAAGGAGAATAAGGAGAATAAGGAGAATAAGGAGAATACGAAGAATACGAAGGAGAAGACAAGACTGAGAAGAAGACTGAGAAGAAGAAGGAGAAGAAGAAGGATAAGACTGAGGAGAAGACTGAGAAGAAGACTGAGAAGAAGAAGAAGGAGAAGAAGAAGGAGAAGAAGAAGAAGAAGAAGAAGAAGAAGAAGACGACACAGACAGACACGAAACGACACGACACCATGTCGCAGAGAAAGTCCATGCCGCAGAGAAAGCCAGTGCAGAAGATGTTTACGGCAGCTGAGGCACTGGTTGAAATCTTCGATTACAAGAGCGAAGATGACAGAGGAGCTTCAGAGCCTGATGACTTCGATTCCTATGATGAAGAAGAGTATCAGAATAATCGCGATCCAGTTGAAGATGGGTAAGTCCATTGTTTACCTCGTGTAGCTTCGAAAATGCATCTAAACATAGACGAGTGTTAGCCTTGTTGTTAGCCACGCTGTTAGCCACGCTGTTAGCCACGTAGCCTAGCGTCAACAATGCAGCGTTCCCCGTGCGTTGTGATTAACTTTGTACAGAGACATGTAAACATGCACTTAGTCGAGTGTTACTGAAGTTGAATACATGGACAAGTTTTTCCAAAATCCCGTCGAGACATGACTTCAGAGTCCTTGTTGAGTCCACGTAGCCTAGCATTGTTGACGTAGCCTAGCGTCAACAATGCAGCTTTTTACAGAGACATGTAAACATGCACGTAGTCGAGTGTTAGCAAGTATCTATCTGTGTGTGTGTGTGACAAAGGGAGTGAGAACTTTACTTAGTAATGACGGTTCAATGTTTTTTTTTTACAGAGATGATTCACAGCTGCCAGGGCAGGGCACTACCAGGGCACTACCAGAGCAGCCAGCAAAGAAGTCCCGTTCCCCCCAAGCTCAACTACCTCCACCACAGCCATCACTGCCAGCAAAGAGGACCCGTGCCCCCCAAGCTCAACTACCTCCATCACTGCCAGCAAAGAGGACCCGTGCCCCCCTAGCTCAACTACCTCCACCACAGCCATCACTGCCAGCAAAGAGGACCCGTGCCCCCCAAGCTCAACTACCTCCATCACTGCCAGCAAAGAGGACCCGTGCCCCCGAAGCTCAACTACCTCCACCACAGCCATCATCACCAGTCCGGCCAGCAAAGAGGTCCCGTGCCCAAGCACCAGCGCACCCACCTCCGATGTCTTGGAAGACAGACAAAGAACCGGACACTGCTCCCCCTGTCTCCAGGTTTCAACCAGCTCGGACACCAGGGCCACAGCTCAGCTCCACCGCCACATATACACCCCTCGACCTCTTCAAACTGTTTTTCTCTGTACAAGCCGTCCAAACACTGTGTCGAAACACAAACAAGCGGGCCGCTAAGCAACTGGCAGAAGGAAAGAAATACACCTGGACCGACTTGGATGTAGGTTTTTTCTACAGGTACATTGGGATGCTTCTCTACATGGCCATGGTCAAGCTGGACAGTATTTCGGATTACTGGAGACTGAATCACCTCTTTTCCCTGTGTAGTCCATCACTCATCATGCCGCGGGACAGATACAGAACAATATCGTGGAACCTTCATCTCAGTGACCCTGACGAGGATGTCCATAATGACAGCAAAAAGGGCACAGCTGACCACGACAAACTCTTCAGACTGAAACCCCTCATGGACACCATCCAGACTGCCTGTAAGGCTTTTTATCATCCCCACATCAACCTGTCTGTGGATGAAAGAATGGTCGCCTCCAAGGCCAAATCTGGAATGAGACAATACATGAAGGACAAACCCACAAAGTGGGGCTTCAAGCTGTTTGTCTTGGCTGACTCGAGGAATGGCTACACAGTGGACTTTTCCATCTACACCGGCAAAAGCACCATCCCCTCCGGACAGGGCCTGTCCTATGACGCTGTGATGTCCCTAGTGAAGGCAGGCTACCTTGGCACAGGCTACCACATCTACATGGACAATTTCTACACAAGCCCCAAGCTCCTCAGGGCTCTCCATGCGTGTAGATTTGCTGCCTGTGGGACTTACAGGGAGTACCGCAAGGAGTGCCCTCGGACAGATGTCAACGCCCTCACAAAGAAGTCGGAGAGAGGCTCCATGAGATGGATCCGCGATGACCCCATCGTCTTTGTGAAATGGATGGACACGAGGGAAGTATCGATCTGCTCCACCATCCACGCAGCATACTCTGGGAAAACTGTGCTGAGGAAGGTGAAACGCACAGATGGCTCCTGGTCAAGGGTTTCAGTCCCCTGTCCCACACCGGTTACAGAGTACAACAAATACATGGGTGGAGTTGATCAATCAGACCAGCTCATTCAATACTACTCTGCACAACACAAAACCATGCACTGGTACAGGAACCTTTTTTACCATTTTCTGGACATTGCCACCACCAACAGCTACATCATTCACAAGGAACTCTGTCTGGCCCAGCAAACACAACCCATGTCACACAGACTTTTCATGGAGGAGCTGACTGCTGAGCTCTTGGGCATGCCTCTCCACACAGCTCCTGCCCGGGCACCTGCAGGTCATCTTCCTGTGGCCATCGCTGCTGAAATCCCAGGCCCCAGCTTGAAAGCCGCCACAGGTCGCAAGAGGTGTGAACATTGCCACAGCCACGGCCAGCGAAAGGACACTCCATGGAAATGCCAGGAGTGTGATGTTCCCCTCTGCATGCAGTTGGACAGGAACTGTTTCGCAGCATGGCACACAAGTTGAGAAACTGGCAGCAGAAACAATTTTGTAAATAGTGTGTTTTTGTTTTTATATTTTGTAAATAAATTTGGTTTGGTTTGAAAACAAAAACTGTTGTAATGTTAATTTTTCATTTGCACATCCCATGAAGCTTGTAGTATGAAGTCATCACTCAGTCCCATTTCATCTCAGTTCCTCTGAAGTAAAGTGACAGTTCCTGTAGTGGTGAGAGTAAAGTGACAGTCCCTCTACTGGTGAGAGTAAATGATACCTACTAAAAAAATGATATTACAAAATTTGGTTTGCCATTTATTATACATCTATCTACTATTTTATTCATATATATTCCACTACTTGTGTGAACCTAAGACTTTGGTAAACCAATTTCAAGCACCAAAACACTTCGTCCACATGAGTAAAGTCGAGATTTGAAGAATTTTCCAAAAATTGGACTTCTGACTTTTTTTTTTAGGGCCAAATTGCACAGTGCACAGTGCCTTAGGACAATTGGTGCCTTATTATATAGATAGCTGAGATTGTTTTGCACATTTTGATATAAGACATGTCTATGTAGCATATATGAAAGTGCCTTAAAAGGTGAGTTTAAGAAAACATTTAAAAATCGAGAAAATGGCCTAGTTCCCAGAGGGTTAAAGTCAAACAGGGGGGAGAGGAAAATCTCCGTCCTTCTAATCTTTGGTCGCGAACTGTGGTCTTCGCTTCGTGACCAAAAAGGGCGAGGTCCTCCGCTTGTCCGAACGAGGCCCAGTGTCTCGGCCGAGCACTTGAACCTCGCGTCGTCCCGCTATGAATCCTGAATTGCCTATGGCATATCATTTACTTTATAAACTTCCTTTTGGGCTGTTATCTCGCCCCCCCCTCACCTCTCACATGATTAATATTACTTCATTTTTAACAGCCAACTCCCAACCGCCCTTTCTTCACCCACATATTCAGTTACCCTTATGCTGCGTTCACACCAAACGCGCCGCGAATTCATCGCGCCGCAAATTCATCGCGCCGCAAATTCGCGTCCATCGCGCCGCCGGTCTCGCTGCGGACCATTTGTGGTCATTCGCGCGAATCGCGCTGGAGAGGGGGCGGGGCTTATCGCTCTGAAATCCCTAAACTGTCCGCCATTAACCATGGAAAAAATAACCTCTATTTCTGCTTAGTACGGTGTTGTGGAAGTCCCAGATATCACGGGAAACTAAACGCCGTCATGTCTGGGTTAATAACATTGTCCAGAGGAGCTCCGTGGATTGTATCGAGATGTATTCACTGTGTCTAGCAAGCCACACGTCCGCTGTTTACTACGGCTGTATGAGCCCCAAATAAACTGATTTGGCTGTGATTTAACTGCAATAAACCGACAAAAGGGGACTCCGAAATAACTACCTAATGATGCCGATTTGTCTGAATTCATGTTTTGTTAGTTCTCTCCGCAAGACGACAAGCAAATTACTTTTAAAATACTTGTTTTCTCAATGGAGCTCGGATGGATCGGTGCTAGGCTATGCTAACATGGTAGCAGCTCCATCAACACTCACAATAACGTCATCTAGACGTAAATACGGCAGGGTCTTTTTCATTGTTTGTACCATCTGGTTTACACACACACACATTTATACACATAGTTTGGTCCGGTCTCTATTGATATGAGGTATCGTAGAGCTCCGGGTGAACACAGACGGCTCCGGTATTTATTTCCTGATTCAGCAACGGCAGGAAGTCAGTGATGACAGGGGAAACATCTCAACGCTGATAGGCTATCGCGCCACAGCGTCACGCGATTTTTCCGCAGAAGTTCAAATATTTCAACTTCTGCGATTTGGCGATTTGGCGTTTTGACGTTTGACGCGATTTCGCGTCCATCGCGCCGCAAATTCGCGTCCATCGCGCCGCACAAACGCAGATTCGCTCCAGTCTCATCGCGTCTGTGCATAGACTTTGTATGTAATCTCGACGCGAATTCGCGTTTGGTGTGAACGCAGCATTACGCACACACATTTTGAGTTACATCCAACTGCCCTTCTTGTTCCCCTTTTTTACACATACACACACGTCTAATACTTTCTCACATCCCCATCATGCTTCAGTGCTCCGGACTCCAATCTCATCACTCTTCTTTGACAGACTGTTTCCCATTCTTATCTTTCTCACCCATATTCAGTTACATCCTGCTGCACGGCACATCTCTCTCCCCTCATTATCACCCAGTATACATTTGTTGAATCATTTTTTATTGTTGCATTACACACACTACCTTTATTATGATTATTGGTTATTGATTATATGCTTTTTGTGTCCATTTTTACCTCATCTTCATACCGAACATGTACTCCCTTCACAAGGCAGTTTTCCTGGGACCTCAACTCCTTGATTTACTTGACAGTATGTGCGTAGCCCTTTAACGGGCTTAGCCATTGGTCAAAACCTAAGGCGAAGGCCGTAGAGATTAGATGTACTCACAGCTGTGGACACTTAAATTGTATTTGTTTAACACAGGCCAGTCCTCCTGGTGTGGTGTCGAATACTGTTTACTCATCAAAACACCGGTCCAGTATGGCATTTACGTCGAGTATAATGTTATAACATTAAGTTATACAATTTTTACACGGCCTCTTTACGGCGGTAATGTATTTAACATTATGTGTGTATGTTTTGTGTATAATGTGGGGGCATGAAATATGGGGCAATGTCATTCCGTTTGGCCGGCAGTGGAGGTAAAGTTAGTAAAATGCTAAATCGACGTCTGTTTAAATAGGGGAGCCGGCCGCAGTTGGTGCCGACACTGTTGTGTTATACATCACTTTGTTCAGAGTAAAGGAAAAAAAGCATTCTTTAACGTCAGTATTGCGGGGGTTTGTGACTGTGGGGCTGGCGCATGTGAACTGGTAAAGCTTTGTTTATACTCCGCAGATCAAGTATGAGCTCCGAGCAAGAACGGAGGTGCTGTGCTTTGTGTTATTCTCTGAAACACCAGAGTGCGTACAAACAAAATTAACTGTTAGGAATCAAAAAGACAACGGGTGTATCTCATAGATCTACGACCATAGACTGTGGACACCATCCTTGAAGATGATGATGCTGCCATATCACCAGATGTAGCGGTTGTGTTGGAAGGGACCATCGTGCTCCATGACCTACCAGACCTCTCGACTGCCTTTGCATACCTCTTTGGCCTACTGTATGCCATGAACATTGATTATTCAAAGGAGATGAGGTTCTTTTTCAAGCTTGGCTCTTGATGCTCGCAGCGTATACGGTCTCTGAAAATAAAGCCTTTGCTCTAAATGTTGATGGGGAAGCCAGACAGGACCTAAAGCTTTGTTTTGTTCCTGTTTTGAGTGCATTGTTGTTGGTTCTCATGTTTAAGTCACCTTCGCCTCTGTAATAGAGATTCACAAAATTTGTAGAAATGTCAGTTGCCAGTTCACTATAGGGACATATCCAGTGTTTTAACTATTCAAGCTCATTGTTAGTACTCAGGTATAAGTTAAGTGAATGTACATGTTTGCACATGCAAACATTTGAAGTCTGCAAGTCCCCTTTGCCTGTGAAATAGAAATTTGTGGAATTGTGAATTACAATTCACAAGAAGAACTGGGTTTTTTTTTCGTTCTGTTTTATTCTTAAATTCTTGTTAATTTATATTTGCTGAAGCAGTTGAGGCTTGATATATCACACTTATTGTAGGTGTGTGAATCTGCCGAAGTAGAACAAATTCTCAGAATCTGTGTTCAAAGGCATGAAGAAATGCGTTTGAAAAATGCACATTCTGCAATATAACCCAAATTAAGGCCATTTGTTTAAATGGCCTTAATAAACAAATAAACATCTACGCGGCAAAGCTGTCATGAGAATGATGTCTCATTATACTCATGAGCAATTCACAACTGGCTTTATTCATGTCTTTGCATGTAATGGTAGATGTTAGTACAGCAGTGTATTACTGCCACGACAAGTTTAGTTTTTTTGCAGTATATTTTTTTAACAAGATTTGTGGAAGTGTCAGTTGCCAGTTCACAAGAGGTGCTAACATATTTGTAGAATTTCAGTGTATGTATAACTTTTAACTGGCCTAGTTCATTGTGGTTAGTGCTCATGGAAAACTTACACTTGTACAGCCACTTGATTATGTTGAGGTGGTTGAGGCTAGGTAGGATTGTAATGTGACACACATCTGTTTGATTTTTGTGTACACCTCATTGTGTACTTTCATGTTGAAAACGCTTTTACCAAAGAGAAATAAACAAGGTTTTAGCTAACTGTGTGCCCTTTTATTATATTTATTAATGTATTTATTGATAATTCCTTTAATACAATTCCAGCAACATACATTTCCATTGAGTTATCAAGGAAATGTTCCATCTCACTGAAGCAAGAATTATATGTTTATTCAACTAGTATATCTGGGTTTTTGTTGAAGGCAGAAATACATGGCATTGATACAATACTTTTATTGTTAGCCTCACAGGAATATCATAATTCTGTGAACAAGAAAATCTAAGTTGGCAGAACTGGAAATACAATTACAGCAACATCATTTTTTATTGATTTGTAACATTAAAGTTCGGTCTCACTGAAACAAGAATTATATATTTATTCAACGCAAATATCTGTTTGTTGAATATAAAAATGCATGACACTGAAACAAGAATTGTATTGTTAGCTTCACAGGAATGTCATAATTAGGTGAACAAGAAAATGTAAGTTGGCAGAACTTTTGTCTAAACTTGTAAATCTTAGTTAAGTGTAGTCAAAAGTTGAGAAAACTTGATTTATGTTTTCTAAAGTTTTTTACAGTGAAGCTTTACTGGCTGCAAAATGAATTGGGTTTTATCTATCTTTGCGGTGTTTTTGTCCACCGTAAATAACAGAAAAGGTGATGCATAGACATCACAAACATTAACGTCTTTTGAAAAGAATATTCCTGACTGCGTAGGCTTGCATATGGACGGTATGGACATGTCCCTACCAATATTTTGGGAGGACAGAATTGTCCCCACCAATATTTGAGCAAAGTTCTCATATAAATCTTTTATCACACACGCAGAGACTGAGGAGCAGAATCCCTCGTTGACCGGGGCGGAGAAATTGATCATCGGTTGTAGCCGGGTTTGAGGTCCGGACATCTTTAATTATTTCCAAAAAGGCGTAAAAGAAAGTGTGGTGCGCCGCAGCGTCTCCATTGCGCTCTGTGCGCCTGACAGCACATCCATGGTCCTTGCAGAGAAGTTACACAAAAAGTATACTAAAATCGTACTTGGTGATATTTGCACAGTATTATCAGATATTATCTGAAGCTAGTGGCGCTCTGTGGTGCCATTCTTTGATGCTATTTCATGTTCTATTCCTACAACAGTAGCAGACGGTCCTCCCTCTCCTCTGAGCTCAGGAATGTAAGGGTGAGACAGTACTGATGAAATATTTAGAAGAATTTGATTTAAGATTTGAGTTGGCTTGTATCTCTTACAATTTTAAGGTGCTTACAAGTGCAGTTACAAGTTACACAAACTTACAAGATGGTGTAGTTCTGGCTCACTAGCACAAATAACACTGCTGGTTTGAATGTTATGATCAAGTGGATCTATAGCCTGCACTCTAACATGTGTGTGGACAATAAGACACAGTAGTGAGATGTATGCCTCATCAAAAGGGTTTTCTGTTAGTTTAGGTTTTACAGGGCAGGTAGAGTAGATTTTGTTCTTAAAATATGACTTTATTCTTGTAATATTACGTTTTTGTCAAAATATTTAAGCTATTTCCCAACTTCCCAGAGAACAGAGATATGTGGGATATGTTTTGAATGTAAAGAAAGTTTTTAACATGAGCATAAATCTTGCTGAAACAGATACAAACTATTAAAGTCCAGAGGTTTATAAATTAATAAAAAAAAAATGCATTCATCATTGAGGTGAATAGGTGCAACGTGCACATTTAAAGAGAAAAAAAGGCCTTTGATTCAGCAGAGATAACATTAAATGAGAAAAGTTGATCTACAGAACAATAAATATTTGAAAGCAATACAAAATGGCTGAGAGCCTTACTGCATTATATTCCTTTATATTTTAATATTTTGAATTGTCACCTGGTGCCTGAATTTACTGTTTTCCTTTACATGAATACAGACTTTAACCCCATAAATAAATTAAAAATCACCAGAGCAAAATTAAATTAAGTGTTTGATGAACCACCAGACCCCCCTGGATAATATTTGTCCTTGCCACTGTTGTAACCAAACCTACGCCTTTGAACTACAGATCGTGCTTTGGGTTGAAAGAACTAAGAAAGTGGCATTACATGACAAATAGATGAGCTTTGACTTCTCGTTACACACAGAGAGCAAACAGCGATTTCTTGGGTGAAAGACTAGTTTACGTTTGAACCATCCACCTCCTTTGCTGCACTTCGTGGGTTTTGCAGTCTTTATACAGCGCATTCATTTTGTAGGTATAGCTATGAATGCTGCATGCGCACAGCCTGACATATATGCGATGTGACGCATGACCCAACTTCATCATCACGAGGAATCATTTGTATTGTATATGAATTTTCTATTTTAATGAGTATTGTTACGTGTAATTCTTTTTCTACATGAGTACCCGTGAATATCCCATGTTATTGATTATTTGCTAAACTTACATGCTATTGATGGCTTTCTATAATTGGCCTAATTATGGACACACCTACCTGCTTGACTGCACCTGTGTCAATCACCCTAATTGTAATTTCCTGGCAGCTTGGTCCATCTGTGAGCTGCCACTGGTTTTTCTATGCCCTGAAGAACACGTATGTGTTTAGCCCATTTATGAAGGCTTTTCCATTTTTGGTAAAAAGTGTGTAATGTTTTTTTTTTTTTTTTAAATGTTGGTATCATGAGTAATGATGTAGATCACAAAGCTAAGTAAAAGTTTAAGCTTTCTCCTTTTTAGGTTAATGATGTAGACAATTTTTTTAATGCTGATGGACAATTGAAGCCTCCATCATTCTTTATACATACACACGCACACCCACATATGCACCGACGCACACACACAATCACACACACTGACATAATTACATATGAACTTTCTGCTTTCAATTTCCTACACAGTGTTGCTTCAATATATAACCAATTTGTTGGTGCAGCCTCCCATGCACGATTAGCCTTTGCACTCTTAAGTGAATTTAAATCCTCAGCATACTTACGGAAAAGGCTTAATGCTAATCTGTTACTTGACCTACATTTGGCTTTGTCCCCTCCAGCACTTGAACAGTTTAAATGTTCCGGTTTGGATATTTACTGCAAGCTCACAACAATTTATGATGCACAGATGAAAGGGCTTTATGTGTAAAGTTCAGAAGATATTAGCGTATTATTTTGCTTTTTTTTTTCAATTGCCAACAAGACACTTTTTCAAAACTCTTCATACAGTCTGCATTACCAACATGCAACTCCCTCAATCCACCAAAACACTTCATACATAAATAAGCTAGTTGGACAAAAACACTGACAACAAAAATGTCACTCAGAAAGGAAACATTGTCACTCATAACACACTGACTTAAAAAACAGTAACAACACAGAAATAATGAACTTGTATCTTTGAAGATTTCATAACAGGAGTTGTTTTCCTGTCCTCTTCATTTCGTGCAACTTTTTCCCGTCAAAACAGCCTGGTCTTCAAGCCGTTGGATCTTGAGTTTAGCAGCTGCACGTTGGCACACATCCTGCAAGTCCAAGTCCAATATGGGGGAAGATGAGCTCCCAACACCTGGATGGACAGTGATGAAGAGTCGTCATTGTCATCCTCATTGGTCATTATGAGTTCTGACCCACCATGTGAGTCATCCGCCACGAGACAGGGCCCAGCAAATTCTGCTAAGTCTTGGGCAGCGGGTCAGCAATGTCAAGTTGATCCCCCCAGCTCGTTCCAGCCTCAGCTTCGAGGGCCGTTAACTCAGCTCGCCCCATCGGCTCTTGAGATGCTGCAGTAGAAGTCATAATATTCACCTGACGAGCCAGACGGCGACATAGCACTTTGAGGGAGAATCGGCCACAGTGTGTGTGTGTGTGTGTGTGTGTGTGTGTGTGTGTGTGTGCAGTTTGGGCATATTTCAGGCCAAGACACTTCACACACATCTGGTGAGTATCCAAGCTCGATATTTTATCCCTGCACGTGCAGGCTCGCGCCTGTGTTTTCTCATCTGCTTTAATAGGGACATACGTGGCAGCCATGGTCACTAGCAGGGACAGTTAGTTCGAGATATAAAGGTTGGAACTTCTGCTCGTAGCAAGAAGAGGTTTTCGAATAACCGCCAGTGTAATGTCAAGCCTATGGCCTCCACCCTCCTTGACACTGACATGCTCCGTTCCAGCCAATCCTGGCTGGGAGAATGGGATAGGAACTTCTAATGAGGTAACGCCATCAGCGTTCCCCAATGTGAGACACAAAACGAATGCTATAAAAGACAACAGAGTAGTTACTAAAGAAAGAGTGAGGAATGAATTAGGAGAAACCTGTTAGCATTTCTGCAAACAGCAAGTATTCTAACACTGTCCAATGTGTGGCCTTACTAATGCAGTACGATGCTAGCTGTCTGTCAGTCATCTGTAGTCTACCAGTCGTGGGTCTAAAGCCACCAGAGATGTGATGCAGTGCTCGCTTCAGCAGGGGTTTTGACACTGTTGTGAGATAAGATGAATGAGTGCACACATGAAGATTGTGTGTACTGTTAGCCTGCTCTCATCAAATGGCGTATGAATGACACAACAATTAGTTCACTCATTAATAATAATAATAATGTGAAATAATAATGCCATTCTTGCTTTAAGCACTTTGTTTTACACCATGTAGGCTGTGCTCATTGCGTGTTAACGTACATGTGAATATGTTACGCTCAGAGCAGGGGACCGGATAGGTCAAACAAAAACAGGACTCTACCACACTGAAAAAAATGATTCGGCCCCCTTGTAAATGTTACATGTCTTAATCTAGATTATTTCATCGATTTTAATGTGTAATTGAATCCTACGTATCTTTTTTAATTAATCTCAAAATGTACTGCGCTCGTTTAAAATGAGTTAATTCCATTCAGTTAAAAGTAATGAGAAAAAAAAATGTACAATTTAATTTCCACACGCTTTCCTGTCTGCGCCTGAGCAGACTGCTAGAAATTCAAATTCTGAAGGCGGGGGGAGTTTTCTTTACACTTTAAAACAGTGTTTGATAGAAAAAATAATTTAGCTAACACTATCAATTGTTTTCTACTTTAGCTAACGTTACAACAGCTAACGTTACAACCGCTAGCTTAGTTGTGTAGTAACATAATGTGAAGGTGATATATATGTTAACATTAAGTGTAATGCTAGGTGAATAAAATGTTAGTAGCTTTTAGACTGTTTTAGTAGCTTGTGGACTTCACAAACATGCATGCAAATGTTAATGGACTATTTAATGAGTGGTAGACTGGCCATGCTGATTGCCAACTGTATATTCCTGACTGGTTGCAAGTATGTTTTTAAATCTTTTCAGTATGGTAGAATTAGACAAAGCTAACCGTGAAATCACGTTAGTAAATGGTGTTGAAGATGCTCTCAGACAGCAAGGGGTTAATGTTACCGTTGCAGCTGTGACACAGTAACGTTAACGTTATATTGCAGCAGCAAGCTGCTGTTCAGTCAATTCAATGACGCTGAGTCATTACAGAGCAACAGCAGCTCACTTTGTGTAAGTCTGAGTTCACCAGAAGCAGGCTTCAGTAAAGTGAAACCCATAAAGCAAAATTCATCCGGCCCAACGGGCCACATGATTGCGTTTCTTCTGGCCCAGTATACGCCCGGGTCCTCGGCCCGAAACTGGCCAATATACAGCATGACTGTCAGATGAAACGTAAGTGGGCCTGACCTGGCCCGATGCGTTTAAACATATTGTAAAATGCTGTGGCCCAGTTCTGGCCGACATACAACATTCTAACTTTTTATAATTAACCCCAGTTTTGGCCCAGCTCTGGCCCAAATACTGATATCAGATTACGAATGTGCTGCTGGCCCAGACCTGGCCTATGTACTGCATGATGGGTTGTCTTGTTGGAATGATGGGGTGTTTGAGTTCTGAACTCCTAAGGTAGTTACCACGAAGGTACCTGGTTTTGGTGGATTTATATTACCCTCCGAATAACAAAAACTATCAAACGTAGCAATAATTAAATAACTGACCACAGAAAACTATAAAAAAAATAAATACAAGTTTAATGACAGCTTTTGAAAATGTTCAAATAATAATTACCCTTTTCGGGGGACAAGAAAACAAAACCACAATAACACCTTACAGCATAAGGGTATGACAGAATACTCAAATTTACTTTAAAACACTCATGGGCCCACACACACTCACTCACATTACAATAAGAACACGTTGCAGACCAGTGTAGCTCGGGTGCGGTGCTGCCTCCCGAATCCTCAGCAGAAACAGTTACACAGCAAATCCAAAATCACAATTCAATGTCAGTCCTTGAGAAAAACAGTATGTCGTCCAAAAAAAACCACGCCAGCGGCGGAGGTGACGGCCACGTGGAATCCTCACCAGGAACACACCGACAGTCTGTCTCGGTCTGCAATTGCGTCCTCCAGTCAAGTGACTCAGCAACTTGTACTTTACACAGCATAAGTTTTACAAACACTCCGGGTTGGCGTAAAGGACAAAGGAATACAATATGTATGCAAATTAGTTAAAAATGTATGACCAAAATTGCAGATGTGCACTTCATTTCTTTTAATGAAGTTTTAAATCATGAGAAAGTCCTGCAATAATTGTGTAGTCTGCCTGCTGAGTTGCATGACTAGACACTTTTACACATAACTATACATGTACAGCTTTCAATGAAATGTTCTGACTATCTGGAAAATTATCATATTACATTAATATTTAAACTACCTGCATTTTATTTTCTGTAACTGATCGGTGTTAAAAAATATCCCTAATCCTATTCCTAACCATAACAAACAATCACTGGCAGAACGTCTTTCCATCTCGCTCAACTTTCCACAACAGGCCCACATTGTGTTACTTACTACTGGGCCGTTGTCGGTACATCGTATGTGGCCCGCACCCTTACATTTGATTTAAGTACATTTGCCGCCAAATTTGTCAAAGAAAATAAAGCGATTATCATGTAAAAGTTACCCTTCATTTCTGATTAACAAGTATTGAATTTTACCGATGGCAAACTAAATAATCGTGAGCTAACCGGTGTCTCAAACAACGGTCAGTTCCTGGCAGACGTTCACATTTTGGCATGACACCGGCAGGTTTTAATGAGGTAGTGTAACGTTACGCAAGTACTGAACTAGCTAGCAAGAGTAGCTGCCGCTAATACCATTTCAGCTGAGAAACAATAGGGATCGAAACTGCAGTTTAAACACAGCGTGCACTACTAACAGACAACCTTTTGATTGTGGGAAATAAAATATATATTTTTAACAAATATGTTTGTACTCACCGATAGTGGACTGACAACTGATGAAATTCACTGTGCACTGAAGGCAAACTCGTTTCCCAATCACGGAGAGGTTTTGAGGAGCGCTTGGTATAATCAAAAGGGTATCCGGCACGGGCAGTGGCGTTTGCTAGTGTCCTCCGAAGGATTTCGCACGATAATCTTTACTTTCTTTTACGACTGTGATTGACTAAATAAAAACTAGGTAGATGTGCTATTTTATGATGTGCATTTAACTGGCAGTTGGTTGGACAAGACAATTGCATTTTCTGAAATGTAGACAGGAGTGAGTCAATTCGGGACAGGCTGTAGTTAAAAACAATGTCATCTTCCCTGTTGCATCGTGCATACAAAAATGCCGGGTGATGTTGGTGTAATCGGTTTTGGCCCAGCAACAACATGTATACTTCACAGCAAGTTGCATTCAGTCAATGTTGTGGGCCAAAAACTAACTGGGCCATGACCTATGTAACAACCTTTGGCCCAGTAATAGCTTTACTACCAACATATTGTAATGCTACGTCCACCTCTGGGCCAATTCTGGCATATACACAGATAAATCTGTCCGCCAGTCAGCCGACACTGGCGGAGGACAGCCAGAGTCGGCCCAGAGCTGACTGCTATCTGGGAAGTAATCACCAGGTTGTGCTTTATGAGAATAACTAAGTAAAGGTAGTAGGGTCATGTAAGCAGAACTAAGATAATTAATTATTCCAATTAAGAGAATGTATAATGAAGTCAGTGTATTTTTTAAGGTCACCATAGGTCCTATATATATTCTAGAAATCTTTTGTAATTATTGATGTTTTGAGGGATATTTCAACAACTGTAATTCTTTTTATACAGGCTTATATCATCCTACATCGGAAGTACTGCTAACGCATGTTGGCAGATGATTTGAAGACTGACCGCCCACTATCGACACTATTGAAACGGCAGCCCAACACAGCGACATGTCACCATGCAGGACTTAAGAGACGCGGCTGTCTCTACCCGACAGTTCACGCTCACCGTCACGGTCCGAGAAGCTAGGGAAATTAATCTTGCATATGTCACAACTACGGCAGCGGCACGACCAGGGTCTAGATATAATGATGATCCATAGAAACGTGTCTGCTGGCGGTATGCCTCAGGCACCAACTCATAGGCTCTTAACACTGCAGCCTTGACAGATAAATAAACTTTACTAGCAGCCACACTGAGCACGGCGTACACTTGCTGCGCCTTACCTTTGAGAACGCATTGTAAGAGTAGCGTGCGGTCAACATCCGACCAATCGCTCAAAAAGCGAGAAAAAGGTATCGGGTCTTGTTCACAAAATAGAGGAACCAACCTCAAATTCACGTCAACATCAAAAGCACTTGATGGCCCAGCAGAACCAGCTGCGACCTGCCTCACGCCACCAACTTCACTCAAACGGCGCTCTTCCAGTTAAAGTCTTTTCATTTTAAAACTCTTTGCGCTGCTCAAAAGTTAACTCTGGAACGTTACTCACCCGAGGTTCACTAGAAATAGATGCACCAAACGTGTCCGCCACGGACCCCCCCAGTGTGTAGTTTAGACTGAAGCACACCCACGTCAAACAGATTCTTTTAAAATGTTTTTCATGTTCTCCTTCAAACGCTTATCCCCCACATCCATCCTAAAATGCTCAGCAATTTTCACCAACTGCTCTCGTGAACAGGATGGGAAGGAAGGGAGGATGACATCAGCTTGTCAACCCGGGGCCGTGTGTACACTATCGACTTTAACTTGATGAAGCAAATTAATGTAGACACAGGAACAGCACCTGTTATCCAGAGGAAACAGGGGAGACAACGAGCTGGCTGCTAAAAAGAAGCAATTTATTTTTAACAAAAGCAATAAACCAAGTTAAATAGTAGTCAAACATAAACACAATTGTGTTAAGCCAGTGCCACCAAGGCTCTTCCTCCCCGAGAGACCAGCTGCCAACTGGAGAGGGTATTTAATGGCAGAGCCACACCGGCACAGGTGTGGCTCATCCAGCTGACGAGCCTCCGATCAGCACCTGCGTCATCCTCCCGCAATACATTTACACACACAAATATTTGGGGCTTCACCGTATGGAAAACTGATGTTGGGTGGTGATTATCTTGCCCTGCAGACAGCACACCAGAACGGGGAGGATGAGATCAGCTTGTCAACCCGGGGCCGTGTCTACACTATAGACTTTATCTTTATGCCGCAGATTAATATAAACACAGGAACAGCACATGGTATCCAGAGGAAACTCAATCCTCATACAGGTAATACAGACCTTTTCAAATACCATTTGTGTGAAGATGACAGTGCATAGCAGAATGTGATAAAATAAGAGGAACCAGAAACGCTCACCGTCGGGGCCCGATGTCTTGAATATTTTGTAGCCTGCTCTACTGAGTAGGATGGCGACTGTAATCGACTTGGAGTCACAACAGTGACCCAGTTTTATGGCAAAACAAATGTGTATGATGGGAGGAGGAGGGTCGTCATCTGCTGGCTCAGAGAGGGACCAGCTCTCCGCTCCGCAACCAGGTCACTGCCAGAAACAGACAGGGGGTAGTCAGGAACATCCACAGAGGATACCTCCCCCTCATCTGCACCATCTCGGACAATAACGGCCAGTGCGACAGGTTTGACATGCTTACTTCTGAACCTACTGTTGGCACTGGACTTGACAGGGCATTCAGCCTTCCAATGACCCCTGCCCTTACAGTAATGGCATAGGTCACTCGCCTCAACCGGCTGCTGACTCCATGCAGCCCATTCCGTTTTATCAAGGCCAGGACTGTGTCCTGCAGCCCATTCTGATTTATCAAAGCCAGGACTAGTGTCCTGCAGCCCATACCGGTTTACTTGCTGGCCGAAAGTAACTTCTATCCTACCTGTAGCCAGCAACATTCAGAGACCCGCACTCGCGGCCACCACGGTGCGTCAACACATACTCATCAGCCAGAGTAGTAGCTTCCGACGCCGTCCTCACTTTGTGTTCATTTAAGTAAGTAGCCATGTGACTGGGAACAGAATTTTTAAACTGCTCCAGGACAATCAAATCACACAGGGCCTCATAAGAATGAATCCCCAATGAAGTACACCAATGACTGAAATGAGTATTTAACTCCCTGGCAAACTCCATGTGTGTCTGCCTACCAGACTTCTCCCAAGACCTGAACCTCTGGCGGTATGCCTCAGGCACCAACTCATAGGGCCTTTCTCAATATGCGTACTTCTCTGTACTTGTGAACTCGTGGACTTTTGAAACGTCATCAGTCTCAGCCCAAGTACTGTTCCAATTCAAAGTTCACATCAAGCCAAGCACGGTCCAAATTCCCGGATGTGGCTCGCTCCTCCCATTTTACCGGGGATTATCATCGGAGTAGACTTGTCTGTACTTGGGACAGCCAAATATCCCAGAATGCATTTCACTCCAGCAAGCGGAAAACAATGGCGGAGGAGAAATCCCAACTGTAAGTTGAAACTTCTAAATAATACTGTTGTTAAGTCACGGAAAGTAATTTTAGGATGTTTTTAGGCAAGAAGTTAGTTGTTGAAGCATCAAACCTGTGGTCGGTTTGTAAAGATTCAGCCGATTTAAAAATTAGCTCCGACGATTTCGGAGATGTGAGGTGTTGCTAACGGGACCGGTAATAAACCAGCACCGGGGGCTCAGCGCTCATGTTACCCGCCTAGAGCAGCCTGATCTCGGCAAGTCTTTTTGAAATTTGCCGCTGGTATTGACGTCTCCGTTGTACGGTTAAACATAAGCTATAATTCGGTTCGGTTGAATCTAACGAACAATATTTTGGTCTCAATAGTCTATTGTTTGTTTACAGGTAACATTAAATCAGTTTTATTATTAAAATGTAATATTACTTTAACTTTGACCTAGAGCGCTGTCTTTTAACTTTTGACCGACTTGTTAGCTCGTCTTTATCCATATTATACAGACTGGTTATGCTGTCTATCATTGTCCATTATAACTAACATTTAAGCAATATTTTAATTAAGGGACAACTGAGGAAACCCGGGCCCTAATTGACTGGAGGGCGGCCAACGAGAGCCTTTTTACAGGCCGGCGCTACTCCTGTAAAACTGGATGGGAGTGAGTATTGATTTTGTGTGCTTTTCTCATTGCGTGTATGTCTAGGGAAGGGTTGTAGACTTGTGCAGTCTCAATCTGAAATGTTTAATATGTTATTGAAGTGGGTTAGGGTTGGACCCGTGTCACTGTGGTTTTATGTTTTGCCCAGGGACTTTGTTACCACAGCAGGCCTGGGGGTAACTGTGAAACAGGCCAGCAAGAAGTGGAACAACCTCAAGAACAAATACAAGGTAATCTCTGCTGTATTATATTTAAACTTAATATGATTCCCCGAAAAGAGTACCTGTGTTAGGTTGTGAAACCTAACACAGACAACAGGGATGCAGTGGGTGTTCTTTGGGACTGCGAATACATTCAAACAGTCAGCTTCACAGTGTAGTAAGTAATACCCTACTTTCAGGAGCTTAGGGACCCTCCAACGGGCAAAGGGGTGGAGGCCGGTAGTATGACTGCTGCCACCTGGCAGTGGTACTCGGTCATGGATGCTGCACTCCAGAAGCAGCATTCCATCAGTCCGCCCCTGGTAGTTGCTGCTAACCTGACTGCCACTACAGGTGGCAGTGTCAGTGCACCGGCCTCTGCCCCTTCTGAGGAAGATGCAAGGGGTGCCAACCAGCCCACCAGGAAGAGGACCAGGGACAGTGAGGGTCTCCTGGACTACTTAAAAGAGCAGGCAGAGAGGGACGAGGAGAGAGAAAGAGAGGCAGTGGGGTGCCACAGAACGAGCAGAGAGATACCTGTCTCTGTTCGAGAAGCTTGTCGATAAACTGTAAATAAATAAATGTTATGTTTGTAATTCAACCCAGGATAATCATTTTTTAAAGCAATTGTGTATATTTACAACAACAAACAATTACAGTCTTATTTTTTTACAGCTAGTTATTTACAGTCATGTAGTTACATTTAAATTAGACAGAACAAGAAAAAGAACATTGCAAAAAATATATATACACAAACTTAATGAATTATTTTCTTCCAGTGGACATAACTTCTTCTGGGGAGGTTTACTGTTCACATGTAGTCATGTTGACCCAGACATGCAGGCAGTCCTTCGGGAGCCGATATCTGGGCAGCTAGTCTTCCTCGGATCCCGTTCCCAGACAGGTTCCTGTCAGCAGTGTCATCCTGGATGACTTCTGGGCCTGGGCCTTCCTCCTCCTCCTCCTCCAGGATGTCACCTGCTGCCACACAGATGTTGTGGAGGACACAGCAGGCACCGATCACCTTCGGGGCAAACTGAGGTTTGACCTCCAGGGCCCTCAAAAAGATGGACCGCCAGCGTGTCTTCAAAACCCCAAAGGTGCGTTCGATGATGTTCCTTGCTCTAGCATGGAGCCTGTTGTAGCGGGCTTCCACTTGGCCGGTGAATTCATGTTTACATAGAAAATGTAAGGTGTATTTCAAAGTCAACAAAGTGACAATTTGGTGTGTGTGTTTGTTCGTTCTTACTTGCTACAGGCTGGCGGTATGGTGTCATGATCGCAACTGGACGCTGCAGACACGGGTAGCCTCCATCTCCCAAGAGAAAGTACGCAGCTGGTGGATACAGGGCCTGTTTGTACATCGGTGATCTCCGGAGCATAATCGCATCATGAACAGATCCTGGATTGCCGATGTACACATCCAGAAATGCACCCTTGGCATCACAGATGCCCTGCAGTAGCACTGAGGGGAAAAGTTTTCTGTTCATGTATGACATGTATGTGTGGCTCTGCAGGAGGAAGAATCCTGACGTGACACCCATCGATGGCACCGGCAGCACAGCGGAATGCCTCATGGCCAGCAAGGCGAACAAAGCCGGCCCCCACCTCCTCCATCTCCTCTGGTTTGGGGAAATGAATGACCCGATGGATGATAGTCATCATTTCCTCCACGACGTTGTGGACGGTCCTGCAAAAGGTGGCCAGTGGCATGGCAAAGATGTCGGCAGTGACCCTGTAGGAGGCTCCACAGGCAAGCCAGTACACTGTCACCAGCACCTCAACCTCATGGCTCCACCCATGTTTTTTTTTGCCGGGGAAGCATCTGGACCAGCATGTTGATGCTGTTCCTGGAGAGCCTGAAGGCTGGTCTTAGGTCAGCTTCAGACCAGAATATTGCAAGGATCGGGACATGGTCCTTCAATTGTGCATACCTCTGAAAGGGACTTTGGTCCTGTTAAAAAACAAAAACAGGATATTTTTTAAACATTTTTTATTAATTGTTGTAACATTAATGTATGTAGTATATCTATTTGTGTTTTGACTATTTAATACTAATAATAAAAAATGATTTCTAAATATGAATTGTTGAAGTCTACCAGTATGTCCCTCTGTAATATCTGACCTGTGTGCTCAGCTTTCTATTTCTTTTATTGCTCGACAGGCAGTGTAAAAACACACACCTATCTTACCAGAAGTTACTGTAGCCTCCATGATCTCTGTATCATACACATGAAATGTCCTGTTGTGTTGAAGTCTGTCCTGGTTAATGAATAATGATGTACGAAACACAGGATGAGGTTCAGGTACTTCTTAAATTGAATGTATAGTGATGTTTGTGTATCTAACTGTACGAGGACAGTCACACTGTAGGTGTGTATGTGGAATATAGGCTAATCCATTTAATATTTAAATACTGTTATATTGTTACTGTATCAAACCTCTGTACTTGCCAGCTTATTAGGCCTAGATAGATTATATATTAATATTACAACAGCCATGCAATAAATGTTATAATGTAAAAGTAATTTCTATGTAATCTGTTTTTGAGGTGTTTCCTTCATCTAATATGAAAGAGGATAGACTAAATATGAGACACACCTCCCAGTATAACCAGTACAGTTCAACAGCAGCAGAAACTACAGCTGGCATTAAACTAAACGAACTCCCTAAAACATTAAATCAAAACTTTATACAATATTAAACTACATTAGTTTTTATTTGGGTGTACGAAGTAAACTGTCAAGTCTAGTGGGAGGACAGGTTACAAAGAAGAACAATGGGTAGACTAGTTTAAAAAAAGCGTAATGTTAAAACAGACTTACAAAGCAAGAGAGACATGCTAATAAGGCACGTCTCCTCTCCATCCTCCGCCGCATCTTGGCTCGTCTTTCACGGATTCGCCTCCCGAGTTCGGCCGCTTCCTCTTCGGCTTCTTTATAAAGATGACCGACCGCAACCGCAATCTTCCCGGTCTGATCCATTATAATATATAATATATATATAATAGAATGTATAATATATATAATGTATAATAATGACAGTTTTATATAAAATATCTACTTTTTGCGCTTTTCTTTTTTATCTCACGTATGTTACGACAATCTTCTACAACCCACAACCCTTTTCCCGCCACCGGCTAAACATATGCGTGCGTGAAGAAAAACCGGCCAACGTGGTGACGTCACCAAGTAAGCTGCCGTTCCAATTCACCGTACTTTTGGAGTCTGGACTTGGAGTCTGGACTTGGAGTACAGACTCCAAGTCCAGACTCCAAAGGTTCACAGGTCCGTACTTGTGAACTTGGGTATTGAGAAAGGCCCATAGGCTCTTAACACTGCAGCCATGACAGATAAATAAACTTTACTAGCAGTCACACTGAGCGCGGCGTATGCTTGCTGCGCCTTACCCTTGAGAACGCATTGTAAGAGTAGCATGCGGTCAACATCCGACCAATTGCTACTCTTAGCTACACGCTCAAAAAGCGAGAAAAAGGTATCCGAGATCAGCTTGTCAACCCGGGGCCGTGTGTACACTATCGACTTTAACTCTAAACTGAGAATAGTAATTGTTAAAATATAATTGATGTGTACTTTCTTTATTTGATTTGACAGTTGTTGACTACACACATACGTTATTACTATATATATATATGGCACTAAATAGCGCAAATTAGATATTGCCTCAGAGCTGTCCAGGTGTCTTCTGTGGAGTTGTTGAAAACAGTAGGGGCAGGTTCAATTTAATTCAATTTTATTTTTGTATAGCCCAAAATCACGAATCACAAATTTGCCTCAGAGGGCTTTACAATCTGTACACATACGACATCCTCTGTCCCAGGACCCTCACATCGGAACAGGAAAGACTCCCCCAAAAACCTCTTTAATGGGGAGAAAAGAGGGAGAGACCTTAGGGAGATTAACAGAGGAGGGATCCCTCTCCCAGGATGGACAGAAGTGCAATAGATGTCATGTGTACAGAATGAACAACATTTACAGAGTTACAACACATTCAATGCATATGACAGAACCACGGCAGGAGGCAAGACCAGGGTCCAGGTATCACCAGGATCCATAGAAACCTGCGAGATGGGAAAGCACAGAGACTCCGGTGAAGGAGCAAAGTCGGCAATGACTGACAATACAATAGGCCTACATGTCTGATTAAGTTCATTGTTAGTGTTAAGGCAAAGAATATCTCGATCAAGCTGCAAGACCGCAGGGCTGGCCTGGTTCTCTATTTACTACTTACTGCGCATGTGCACCAAATAAGTTGCTGAATTCAGGTTTCAAAAGTAAAACTTGTATTTAATATCAAATGCAATCTGAATTAACTATCGATAGTAAAATGCTCTCGAGAACAGAGACCACACACTCTCACCCTCTCAGGTCTCACAAAAAAGGATGTTCTGTGGAGGGATCATGTGGGTCTGACCCAGTGGCGGCTGGTCCATAGAGGGCGCTAGGGCGCCGCCCCCCCTAGAGCTACAAAAAATAAAAATAAAAATAAAAATATAAATAAAAATAAAATTTAAAATAAAAATAAACTATACAAATTGTCAATATTTGTGTTTTTGAAACATGGAATCACCCAGTAATATGTGTAAAATATGATATCTGCGGTAAATATATGCTTTTCCTGCTTGTCCTCTCTGCCTGTCTGCTCTTCCTCTCTGTGTGTGCACGTCTCAGCTGGCTGGGGCGCTGGAAAAACTGCCCCAAAGAGGCGGGTCTATAAAGCAGTTTAGCCAATGCTGAGTAAAGATATAAATGAGTGACATACAATTCAGCCAATCAGCGTCCTCAAATAGATTCAGCTTGGGGCAGTTTTTTTCCTGCCCCAAGCTGCGCGTTCTCGTCAGGAGAAGTCTCTACAGGAGAGCGCCAGCGCGAGCACTACTCCTCCAAGACCCGTTTGAGAGGAGAACTGAGAGGAGAAACTACTGAAAGAGCTGATCCCAGATCAGCCTGACCTCACAATCAGACAGCAGACTAGCAGGAAAGAGAAGCAGTACATGAAGCTTCTCTACTAGCTGTACACCAGACAGGTTTGACTAGCTGGATGACGTCATGATAATAACTTATTTATCTTTTTAAAACAACGGGGACAGAATATGACATATATATTATTATATTATACAGAATATTATATGATATATATATTATTATATTATACAGAATATTATATGATATATATATATATATTATTATATTATACAGAATATTATTATATGTTATATATATTATATTATACTGAACTCCCTGTGAGGGTGACTAAAATAAGATGTCCTGACGTGTTTGTGAAAGTGTTATTTACTGCTTTTTTTCGTGTTGGAATAAATGTTAAATATTTAACTGCAAAGTAGTAATGCGCGTTTGATACCTTAATTTGTTTGCATTAAATAATTCTGGGATGTTTGCTGAAATTGATTGGATGTGGCACAGCCCTACCAAGAACATTTTCCACCAGCCGCCACTGGTCTGACCTCTGTTCTCTCAAACAAAGCTTTTATACTGCAGAAAAGACTGGGAGGTCAGATCGTCATAAAAACTGCAGGTGAGCCAATCGGTGTTACTTATACATTGATCATCTTGGCTTCTGTTTTGAACCAATCAATGTCTGGCTTTATTTACAACCATTTGGCTGTAATTCGACTCCTTCTCTCTGCTCCTCCTGGAGCCTTCTCCCAGCAATCACAGCTGGAGACATCCTTTGAAGTCCATCTCTGCATTGTCCTTTCCGCATTCCTGCTGCCTTTATGGTCTGACTGTCTTCCTGCCTTCTACTCTCCTCTCTTCATGCCTCATGAAGATATCACTAAAATATTCCCTAAATCTGACCCTGTCTGACATTTACTACTTCCTTTCTTACAGTGTTCAATACTTCAGTGTTTAATACTTTTATGGCTTATACATATGGCTTAATACATTCAATGTGTCAATATACTGTAATATATAATATCCTCTATCTGTTAACCTCCTGTAAACATAATACATCTAGATAGAGATAAATATATTGCAACTCTTAACCCATGGTAACATTCTTATTATTGTGCTTAATACTGAAATCCTTCACATTAGCTCCGTTATTTAGCCAAGAAGGACTGTGCTTCCAACTGGAAGCTAACGGCTAATGTTACCTAGCTCTCTTCATGTCTCTACTGTAACTTTGCCCGTTATCTGGCTCTTGTGTCTCAGGTATCCGGAGCCTGAATCCCCCTCTGACAATTATGAGGGAGAAATTGAATTTGACCCAAAAATACGACGATGAAAGGTCGTGTTTGATACTTAAGATCTTCTCTAAAATCTTCCTCTATGAACTCAAACAGACAGTTCGTGGAAAGTTTTAGAAGTTTTATTTTTCAGACTTAGTTACAGTGCTGGGGGTCTTGCTTTAAGCCCCAGTTCCACCGAAAGCCGGATGTCCCCGGATCACCTCGGATAAAAAGAGGTGAGAACCGGGGTGATCCGCGGTGATCCGGGAAGGAAATCGTCCCGGATGACAACACATCTGACATGTTTCCCGGTTCTACTACGGTTCTACTATTGTTCCGCCACAGCATGTTACGTCGGGTGGGTTGCCATGTTTGAGCGCAGTGGCTCCACCAATTTCAGCTATATTTTATTTTTCAAAAGCAATTTAATATTATTCAAATGTATGTTCGGTTTGTAATGCGTATCGAGCCCCGTACCGAACGGTTCAATACGAATACGTGTATCGTTACACCCCTAGTTACTATGGTTACGGTGACGCTGTCAATATCACAACACTAACACATAGCATAATTATACTGTAATCATTTAGTTTTTTCAAGGCAAACAGTTTGATATTTTATTAAAATGACTGTCTTATTTAACATGCTTGCATGATTTGATTTCTGTTATATGTAGCTTTAGTGTTGCTGTAACAGGTGAATTGCTAGTCCATTCTAAATGTTAACATCCAAAGCACTTTTGACTTGACTTTGTTTTATGTGAATTTTGGATTATTCCAGCATTTCCCACCACTAATATATTTATCTCATCTTTTGCAGTTTGATCAACATTACCAAGCTTCTTGAGGCAACCTCCTTATGATAGTAAGTAATATGCTACATGCTTGATGCAAGCTGATCTGTGTCATTGTTCAGTTTGATATGTACTAATTATCTTTATTATTTTTAGGACTCTGCGTGTGGCAGTGAAAAGAATGCACTTTGGCCACTTTTAGCCAGCAGGTATTTCTTGTTGCATGGACATTTTAGGGGCAGTTATCGCCCATGTACATTAATACATGGAGTAAGCTTCTAAATCACACATGCTAAAGCTAAACTGCACACTCAACCAGAGATTGTGGAGCAGAGACCTGTGATAGGAGAGTTCAATTACAGATGGCCTTCCCTGTTCCAGCAGAGTTAAGTAGGTAAATGTGTATGTTTCTATGTGTTTACCATTTTGATGATTAATGGCTTCACAATCGCAATTTGAATCTAATAATCCCACATAACAATGTGATAGTAATTATAATAAACAAGTAACAAACGGCTGTATTTTGTTTGTTAAAATTATTATTCAGGTCAATGCAGAGTTCCTGCGTCTCTTCCGTCTCTTCCTGTTTCCTTCACCTACATTCCCCTGGGTCCTAAGTCCCTCCATGTACAGCTTCTTATCACCCTCTATGTACCAACGTACATTTATAACAAATACCACACATATTACGGTAATGTGTCTGACCAAAATACCAAAAAAGAAATGATTAATTTAAATTATTTTTTTTAGAGTTTTTAAAGTGTTTTTATTTGGAATATGTATAATAAGCATATCATTTAGTTATCGCTACTGAGAATTTAACAAACATAAAAAAAAAACACCGGTTGAATATCTATTATCAGAATCATTATAACTGTATTTTAACTGCTACTGTGTAAAGGGAATACTGCTGTTAAAAAGAACCGTATTTGTTTAAAGTGTTTGCAAATCAAATGTTATTGCACTTTTGTTCATATAGTGTAACGATTAGGCTTTGCCTTCTGTGTGTCGTTGGGCCTTTCTCAATACCCAAGTTCACAAGTACGGACTTGTGAACTTTTGGAGTCTGGACTTGGAGTCTGTACTCCAAGTCCATACTCCAAAAGTACGGTGAATTGGAACAGTAGCTTACTTGGTGACGTCACCACGTTGGCCAGTCGTTCTTCACGCACGCATATGTTTAAAGAGCCGGTGGCGGTTGGCGGTAGAAGGTTGTTGTAACATACGTGAATTAAAAAAGAAGAGCACAAAAATAGATATTTGATATAAAACAGTTATTATTATATATTATATATATATTATATATTATAATGGATCAGACCGGTCATCTTTATCAAGAAGCCGAAGAGGAGGCGGCCGAACTTGGGAGGCGAATCCGTGAAAGACGAGCCAAGATGCGGCAGAGGATGGATAGGAGACGTGCCTTATTAGCATGTCTCTCTTGCACGGTTTACCAAGTCAGTTTGTATAAATACCTACAAAAAGCAAAGCACTTTAATTCAAATATAACTCCCATTATCATGACCTGCAGGGCTGCCTCTTATGCTGCGTTCACACCAAACGCGTCGCGAATTCATCGCGCCGCAAATTCGTGTCCATCGCGCCGCCGGTCTCGCTGGGGACCATTGGGGACCAACGGGACGTTCACCTCGGAGAATGCTGTTTGTGTTCCGAGTCAAAATTGACTTATTTTGAATTACTTTTGTTAAGTAACTTACGCACTTATCTTCCACCACGTACGCAATTTATGTAACTAAGATACTTATTTTAGGCAACAAAGTGTTATTTCCCTAAACCGTACCAAGCAGTTTTGTTGCCTAAACAGGTTCTGCACTCACTGATTACTCATGTTGCTAGATATTCATAGGAGAGCGCATGTAATTTACCTTTTCGTAAGCTATCATAGGAACCGTTGTATGAGGATACATTGAGTAGAAACAAACAAAGCACAGGCGCACCTTGAATTGAAACACTAAGGGGTAGCCATGTGTACTGAAACCCGCTATTAAAAACCGGACCTGGGGACTACTTAAAAAATTACTGTTGTATTTATAAGCTTGGTCATTAGTGCTTCTGTAATTTATTATGAAGCTGCTACATCTCCTCTGCTCTTTGTGTTGGGGCTGAGCTCCTCCACACACACACACACACACACACACACACACACATGCAAATTCAGCTAACAGAGACAGAGGTCCCGTGGGAGACAGTGAAGTGAACCAGGTGAAGTGAAAATAACTACAACATCTTTAATCATTACTACACATGAAGAAAACCCTTCGGGAGTAAAAAGCCAATACTTTATCAATAAATCTGTTCAACAAGCATGAAAATGGAAACAAAAGTGAAAACTATTTCAATCTGCTCCGTCTCTCATCCATCGCATGCTGGCTGTGCTAATAGCACATTGTTACAAACCAGCTACTGTAAAACAAGCTGTCTGTAAGTAACATTAGTCAAACTGTTTATCTCACTTTGCTACATATCTTGAAATTCTTATGAACTCCTCTGCTGGCTGAGACAAGTGTCATGAAGTGTGAAGAATCAGAACTGAGAGTGAATGTGTTCTTTCCCTCCTACAAATGATCAAGTTTACACTGAAATACAGCAAAATTCATTCAGAATTCAGCTCTGGTTAACTGTAGGATTTATTCCAAATGAAACAGCTCTGTGCCAGCTTAGAAGACTGGCTCCACATCTGTTATTACATCTCTTCCCCAGCGCTAATTGTTTGCATTTGACCTTTGCAAATCCCATTAAAGCAGAAGGCAGGGAGAGGGAAGGGCACATTTTGAATTCAACCATTAATTCCAATGATGCATGCACAATCATTTAGCTGCTCGTCCCAGGAATCTATCAGTTTTTGCTCCAGTGTTTCGGCTCTTTGGATAATGAATAGCTAGCTTGGCTGTAGTAGCTGCAGTGGTGCCAATGGGCAGTTAGAGTCCTGCGGTGCAGAACAGACGGTTGAAACTAATACAGGATAAAACGGCCAAGACTTGGCGATGGGACTGCAGGGAGAGCCAGGACTGGGAAATGGAGGCTGAGATGACCAAACTGAGAGGGGGGCCTCCTGCTCTGAGCTCAGGAGCAGTTCTACAGTGCTGAACAAAGAGGTAGAGATTTACAGCAGCATACACTCCAGCCAAACACCACAGCTCATCACTGCACTGACTGGTGTCTCTGTATGCTGGATTCACCAGGGATGTTCTGGAGATAACAATCAACAATAGTAATAACATTGCAGGTGCACTCAATTTCAGTTTTTCCCTCAAATGAAGGGGTTTAGTCAAGTCAATAAGATTTTATTGATAGCTTTAAATCACAAAGCACAAATTTGCCCCAAGGAGCTCTACTACCTGCACAACATACAACACACACTCTCCTTTGACTGTCGAAGATTGAGATAGGGAAAACCTTTAAACAATTCAAAATAGACCGATAGTTTTTTACATTGTTTCAATCAATCTAAAATAAAAAATATAATATACAAAGCATTCATATTTAGAGCACATTTAAAAACAACAGTTGACCAAAGTGATGTATAATCAAACATAGCAGAGACATAAAACAGAGTAAAGCAACATAAAAATAATATAAAACCATAAGACCATGAAAGCAGAACATAGAACAAATAAAAACAAACAAAACCGTAAAAGCAATAAGATCAGAGCAACTCTCATTAAGAGTTAAAAGCCAAATAATAAAAAAATGTATTAAGATGGGATTAAGGCCACCTAATGTGCAATGGCAGCGAGTCAGGGAAGGGAGGCCACTACGGGGGAAATGTGCTGTTGCCTGTGTTTGTTAAAAAACAAGCTGCAGCATTCTGGACCAATTGCAGACGTGAAAGAGGCCTGGCTGAGCCCAACATAAAGTGCATTACAGTAATCAAGTATAGTTGTGATAAAAGCATGTAAAAGCCATGGGGGGGGGGGGGGGTGCACGGACACAATCTTTTAACATCCGATGCGCGCGCTCCGTCCGCTGGTGGGAGTGTGTTCATCTGTGTGCGCACACGTGTCTTTGTGTGTGTGTGTGCGCGCATCTCGCGCAACTCGCGGCCCGCGGGCCTCAATTGGCCCACGGGCCGCGAGTTTGAGACCCCTGGTCTAAAAGCATAAGAATGACGGAATTCCCAGAGTCAGCTAATACAAGATATTTAAAAACATTTAAAAGTTCATCATTCATGGTATTAAAAAACGGACATTTAGATTTGTTTAAGATAATATCAGAATGTTGTTTTTTCTTCTCAGCTCTAATAGCGTTCTGATAATTGCATGAAATTGCCTTAAAAATTCTAAAAGAGCAGTCAGCAATGGGAGAATATGTGTGAAACCGCGTTCACTAGTTCCTGTTCTATGTATTGGCGTGAATTTGGCTGAAAGAACCTTGTTCGTTTCTTTATTACCCCTAAAATGAAGACTTACTTAACCACAATAAACCATACATGCTGGAGAAATTGTGGGGAGGGTTGTGCAAACCACCACCATATCTTCTGGTGCTGCCCCAAGATACAAACATTCTGGCAAAACGCTTGGAGAACTATGCAGCATATTCTTGGCCAGCAGATTTTATACACATGCAAGTCACTTTATTTGGGCGATCTACCAGAAGGAATAACAGGAAATGACAGATACCTCCTGAAAATATTAACGGTAGCAGCAAAAAAAGCAATTACTCGAAAGTGGCTACAAACAGACCCACCTTCAGTCGAAAATTGGATTGAAATCATTAAAGAAATTCACGATATGGAAAGACTGACTTTCCTTCTGATATTAAGAAAAGACACATACATAGCAAGATGGACAAAATGGACCAAATATTTGTCAGAACAAGAAACTTGGCTGGTGACTTGCCCTCCCTAACCTCACACAGGTTTTCTGACTCTGTTCATTGTTGATGCTCATTATCTTTTTTAAGAAGACAGGTACTCTCTTCAAACAGGATGCTACTTCATCCGAGCAAATCTAGATCCTAACATAAATAATGCTGTGTATATAACCCTTCCAATATATATATTTGATATCTGATCCTGAAATTATGGTTGACATGAGTGACGGACAATGTTGTTGGCATGTTGCATGGTTGTTTTGATGTATTTTGTTTTTCTCTTATTTATCTATTTGTTTAATTTAATTTTTGTCCTGGTCTTTCTTAGCCAGGTGCATGATTTACTAGTATTATTCCTTCACTAGTTTGGGATTTGTTTTTCCTTGCTACAAAAAAAAACCGTAATCAAATATTTAAGTATAAAAAAAATTAAATTCTAAAAGACACCTGCCGCCTGTTTTTCTTCACTAAGGTTCTGCCCTTATACATTGTCATATGACAGTATCTAAAAGGTTTGACAAGTAGAATACAATAGTGAGGTTAGTTCTTCAGTGTTCAAACAAAAGGAGTTATCTGAGTGTGTCTTAACAGTGTTTGTAAAAGCTTTCTCAGTAAATCACAGATAGAAGTGAAACACTGCTAAACTAATACTTTGTTTATGAATTGTCAGCCATCCAGGGTAATAAAGCAAGTCAGCTGTATTCCGTTTTCATACAGTACCAGTGTTTCAGCTTGATTGATTTTGAAAGCAATTTTGGAAATGGATAGTTAAATGACAAATGAACGCTTTCAAGTTAACAAGTTAACAATATGTCATTCCCACTCTTTAGACACAGGTAACCAGCACGGGGAGGAAGAAAAAGTAACCAGTTAAATGAGTCTGGAAGTCCTGAGAAGCACTTTCGTAGAGAGAGTAAGGAGGAGAGGAGATTGAAGAAGATGGGGGTGGAGGTGGGGGGTGGGGAAGGGCTGGCTGGATGGAGAAGAGAGGTGTGGGTGGTGGCAGCCTCCGGCTGGGATTTACAGGACGAATGCCAAGAAGAGTCCAGCCTTATCTTGACTTGTTTTTCTCTGCTCTCCACTTTAGCTGGCAGTGTTTTACTACAGCAGTACGGGAGTTTATGCAAACCCTTTGATACTGGAAGAAATATAGATCCAATTTGAATTTTTACATATATTTGCTTTGAAATACAAGAATAACCAACACCGAATCCTATAACACCCACACAACTGACAGAAACTGCTAAGCCTGATTTTTTTCAGCTGTTTTCAAAAGCAAACTGCCTCTTAAAGCTATATTACAGTGTTGGACAACCATGTCAAGAATGTCACTACTCTCTGCTCCCCATTCCTAGAATTTTCCATTTTCATTCCCGTTTAAATATCCTTTAACACCATCTGTAGCAACTTGCTACCATTAATGTGGTTTCTCCTGCTGAAGTCAGAATAATTAGAAACAATTGTTTGCTATTACGACTCATGTTTTTGAATAAAGATATAACTATTATTTATTGAATCTTTTGAATGAAATCATAAAATCAAAGTTGTGTTCTTAAAATACAGATGACTATGAAAGTCTGGCTGACCCTGACCTGCTCTATGCCTATAAATGCAGTGCATTAGCCTTTTCTCTGGAGATAAGCTAATTAGCATCAGGAGTGCAATATTCTCTCAATAAAAAAATAAAAAAAACTAGACATATTTATATTTTTATAATTGGCCTTTAGACAGTAATATGTCCTTTACATATGTTGGTCATAATACTTTAATAAATACATTTAAGGGTTCTTCTTTTTTATTATTCCTCTTATTTTTATTCCATTGACTTTGTAGCCGCTCTAAACTAGCCTTGACATCCATGTATTCATAGACAGCAGGCTGTGTGTAATCGGGCGTGTGCACTTCTCTGGAGCATCTGTTGAGATGGTTTGCAGCCAGCTCGTAGCCTTCTCCTCGACTGTGTGAAACCACTTGCCCACAGTCCATGGGAAGGCTGCCTGGAAATGGCCCGATGCTGAAAACGCACGACAGCGTCAGCTCTCACCTGGTCTGACACTGGTGGTGCTGGGATCTCATCACTAACTCGCCCCGATGGCGGGAGAAGGTTGACAATTCTTTAAGCTCAGTAACGTACATTTAAAAGAGGATTTGTTATGAGTGAAAATGTGAGGAAGTGACTGGGCTTTGCCTGCTGCATTGTGACTGGTGTGTGCAGCAGCGAGGCCTTTGCTGTGTGGGGAGCGTTTGTCTGTGTGTGAGAAGCTGAAAAATGCCGGAGCCTGTTGAGGCGCAGTGGCAGCAGCGGCTGGAGGGCACAGCGTCCCGCTGTCTGTGATGCAGCTGAGGTGCAGCTTTGCTCCTTGCTCGGCTGCTTTGTACAGATGAGCCAGGTGTCTGGAGGAGTGGTCCAAACAGCTAATAATAATAATACGATAAGATAATGTAAGCTTTTGAGGTATTGAACCTCTTGGAGGGCAAATCAAATCACAAATGACATCTTTCTTTAGTCTGGACTTAGTTTAGAACATGTTAGTTCATATAAACTTAAACCAGTTTCTAGCTGAAACTAGCAGCAACTAATGGCATGCTTTGGCAAAGGATGAGGAGCAACAGGTTAAAAGTTGCAGAGCCAATAATAAGGGCCTTAAAATGGAAGTACGCGTCCTGTTTCCTTTCGCTGCCCTCCACTAATATTTCCTTTCTAACTAAACCAACCAAGAAGTCCTATGGGACCGGGCTGTTTGTGATCTGCCTGCATGGATAAAGCGGTCATGCAGATGGCTGGACGGATAGCCAACTGCCTCTGCAGGTGTTAGCCACCTGTTGGTTCCAGAGGTGTCCAGGAAAAGAGCCAGGCCTCTGGGCTGTGGAGGAGAACAAGGGTCTGGGGAGATGAAGGTCCTCTGGTTGGATGAGATGGAAACATGAGGGACCACTGTTGAACTTGGCATAATGATGATTTCTAACAGAAGGCTATACTGACCAAAAGACCAACACAGATGGAAAGAAGAGCATGTTGAATACAGTTTCTTTATATGAGCTTACAGTATGTGTATGTGGATCACTTCCTGTAGCTTGTGTCTATATTCAGTGGAATCTGTTTTCAATGATTCAAGGATTATTCATTGTCATTATGCAACACAGGGATGCACAACTACATTCAGCTGTAGCTCATTTGTAACACAACAAACACATGACAAACAAAACTAAACAGTACATTCCTGTGGTGCATTTGTTTTTGATGCGGTGATCCACACTTCATTTTCCGATGTTAATGAATGTATTCTGTCATATACCCTTACTTAAGATGTAGCTAAATTCATGGGCTTCATGTATATAGCAAGTTATGGCAATTTACTTTGTAATTTGCCCTCCATTATATTTGGAACTTGATTATTGTCTATTGTAGTCATCCTTATTGTAGGGGTGGGCAGCATGGTGGTAAGGTTAAATTAACCATTTAGCACTCTTGGTTTCACTCGAGGCACAAACAGCCGTCTCCTGGGTGAATGTCCTGTTTGTTTGTCTCGTCCGTCCATCCCGACCTCCTCCCTATGCAGGCTCTGTCGCTCTTTATGCATAGTCACCTGACTTCCTTAGAGGCAGCCATGTTTCAAATTTGCAAGTTATCGGGTTTGTTTAGCAGAAAATTTAGCATTTTGAGCGACTGCTTTACAAGTAGTGTTTTCTATCAGTCTATGCAGAGACACCTTCACAACTCCAAGTGTCTCTCTAGTAATATCCACCTGTTTGCCTGAACTCTGTTTAATTCTGTTTCCCTGTGCTGAAGGTCAAATCTCCACCTGCGTCGCCCGTCTCTCTTCAGATTACAGCTGCACAGCTTTCTCTGAATCTACCCTTACCATCCATTTTCATTAATAGGGCTGCTTACCAACTTTTTCTAAACTTGTTTCTGAATCCACTTGTTACCACAGAAACATGTAATGATTGTTAACAAACTGCAATTTGGGGTTAAGTGCCCAAGGACATATTAACATGGACTAGTGGAGCCGGGGATCGAACCACCGATCCTCTGATTGAAGGTCGACCCTGATCTACCACTGAGTCACAGTCCCCCCCTACTTGTGAAAGTAGTGAATATGTATCTGTGGCCCCAGGGGCTTGATGAGCCCGGACACTGTCACAGCTTCCCTCCTCAGAGCCCTCAGTGTTTACGCTCAGTCACTTCCCATCTGCCACTCCGTCACACACAGCAGACAGGTAAGGGAGATGATTCATAGAGCTTCCTTCAATAAGTGAGACTCCAGTGAGGGGTGATTTAGTGCATGTAATTGATCCCAGTTATAGAAACATAAGCTTCAAGCACACTGGGAAATAGAATGCCGATGACAGGAGCAAAATCTACATTTGACAGAAATTGTATTTCTTTCTTTCTTACTTTGGATGTGAAATGGCTGGTGGGTCAGCTTTAATTTAAGGATGTTTTCAGTTTGCGATATGTTGATTACAGATGGTTTGGCCAAGGTGAAAAGAGAGGTGTGAATACTGACACAAGTCTTCACAGTAAAAAACAAGTATGACACATCAAACTGGCTTTACAAAAGAGCTGGTTCGGTTTACAGGCTTGAATCAGAGGTGCTGGAGGTATAAAAACACCCTCCCTCACATGTTCCTGAAACATTGGCAGAGCCTGTATTTGATCACCATGGGTGCACTCGCTAGGTGGCCATGTACCAGCTGGATGAAGTTTGCACTTATTTTAAAAGAGGACACACAGGATACATCCCAAGTCTGTTATTTGTCATTTCCTCGCTTGAAGCGGAAGTTGTTCTCCGCCGCCATATTAACGGCCGTCCCAATGCTCTTACTTCTGCTCTGAGGATCGAGTAGGGATCTCTGAGGAGCCATGAGCGAGGACGCACGAGAACAGCCTTCCAGGAAGTGTTTTAACGGCTGACACGCTCCCTCATTGTTCTTAAGCTATGTGATTCGACGCTGCAGCTGATCGGATTTTTCTAAATATCTCTGGAGTTTAACACCAGAGTGAAGACAGATCAGAGATTAAACTCTAGTTTTATATTTGATTAGTTTTCTGATTTACAGTCTGGTTTAAATATATTTATAATAGTCTGAACAACAAAAGGACCACAAACAACTTTCTTCATTTATTAGAAAGATTTGTCTTTTCATGATTTGATATTTCCCTCAATAACTTTTATTATGGATACAATTAAAGTCAGAGAGAGCTGGAGAGATGAAACACATATTTAAATTGAACCTGAAACATTGAGCCTAATAAATGAATTCCAGTGTTCAAGAGAAACCATAATCATATTCTGGGTTAATTAATAATGACGTCACAATCAGAATTTCAAAACGTACCGACGCAAATAATTCATCAATAAGACAAACGTATTCTGTCGGTAGAAATCGGTCCTGCGCTTATAAACAGAATACAGTATAAATACCACAGACTGTGTATAAATACTCAATGCCATTTGGTAAACAGGTAACAGGCTACAGAGAGGAAACATCTCTACTCTGACAGTGTGTCTTTATTAGTTATTAGTATTATTAGTTACTATTATTAAGTACAGTGATCATGTGAACAGACACAAACTTCTCAAAAGTCTCTCCAGCTGTTAAAGCCGCCTGACAGCTGATCCAGCTGTGATCAGAAACAGACGTCGCTTCACGTGACGCTTCAGAGGAAAGGACGTCTCATTTCTCTTAAAACATATTTCCTCGGAAAAAATGCAAGTGAAGGAAACGGGGATGAAATTAAGAGACTTGGGGTGTACCCTGACTTTTCTGAGTTTGCAGTGACGTGTACTCTACCTTCGTTTCCTTTTTCAAATTCAGTTCTTTTTAAGTTCCATGTCATCTCTCTACAATCAGTTTCTATTGCTATGTATATAATCAAATCAAGCGACAACATTCAAAAGAGATCACAAACTCGCCAGCTCTACAGAGCTTTTGAAGGCCCTGATCACACAAAAGAAAATGAAGGGAAAAGAGGATGAGACATGGACTGTATGAGAGTTAAATGACATGTACAGTACAAACGTAGGTGTATTGGCTCAGAAGCAGATTTGAGAAGCTCATCAGGAGGATCAAATCCAAAGTGGGCCACGCAATCAGACCACATTAGGACTGTCCTTGAAGCTCCACCACAAGCAGGGTAGCTATGAGCTTGGCCATGTAACCAACTATGATGAAGTTCTATGCTTCCGCAAATCTGCATCTCTGTTTGTGTTGTAGAGCGCTGCTGATTATCACAAAAGGACTACTACTGAATTGGGGCCCAGACTTCTACATCGCAATTTCAAATGCGATGAATGAGTAGCACTAAAAAGCTTGTACCACAAGCAAATGACAAATGCTTGGAAGCCAAAATAATTGTATTAATAGGGTATTATAATGTGTACAACATATGACACCCTGTCTGTAGAACTAATAACTAAGGATGTGTAAATGTTGTCACAGAGGCAGTTGGTATGAAACAAAAAGTTTCCTTTATTAAAGGGGATGGGGTCAAACTCCAACTCAAGATTCCACCTGTTCGAGATCTTTGGCCTTCAGCCTTCTCTCAAGGCATAGCAGTTCCACTGCCCTGTGTGGGTAGAGCATAGAGAGAGAGATGAGTCTTTTAGATTACCTCCAGTTCGGCGCCGCTTGTCTCCAGTGTTACAGGAGAGCCTCGTGGTCTCAAAGCTGGGTGAAGCCTGCTCTGATCACCTGATGGGCTGCAGGTGTGACCAATGCCAAGTGCCTAGTGGCTTCAGCACCTGAACCGGATAGAACAGTCCCTCTATCAACTCCCCAACCTGGGCTTGGGGATCCACCCCCTGTGCTGGATCTGCTTGGCTTTTTCCCCTGGTATGCCACATTGTGTCTTGAAATTTCACAATTAAGAGTTACTGTGCGTTTAGTTGGCTGTTTGTACATGGCTTTCCTCTTTTCAGCCTAACACCCATGAGGACTGGAAGCTACATCGACATGCTTCCACGTGGTCCATATGGGGATGACGAACACACGCATTCACATGCACACTCTGAAAGGGACTGTGCACCGCTCCTAATGTAGCCTGTTTACAGCAGCCTCAGCATATGATTACACATAAATCAACATCACACCAACCCATCTGAACACAGACACATACACACACACACACACACATATAGGCACAGGCACACAGAGAAGAAAAAGCAACACAAAACAGCTGACAATGACATAAGCTTGTCAAGTAACATGCATCACATGCATATTAATGGGACGGAAGTGCAGCGACATCTGCACCTCAGTACCAGCTGTAAGCTTTTAAACTAAAACTGTCAGGGTCTGCAAAAGGCAGCAGGCAGGAAATCAGAGTAGGACCCAAACTCCAACAAACACAGGTAGCAAGAGGATTATTAAAGGTGATTTTAATAAAGTTCCGGAGGACAACCAGGAGGCTGGGACGATGGGCAAAGGACTTCTGTAGGGCAACCAGACAGGTGGGGCTGGGCCAGAGGACGGACCAGTCATTTGGGAAGCAGCCAGGAACGCACTGGTGGATTACCAGGAGGCAGGACCAGAAGAACAGAACGCCTCTGGAGGCCGGACATGAGAATCTGAGTCTCTGATGACTGGAACTGGGTCTGCATAAACAGGGGGTTGCTCCGCCCAGCGGAAACAGGAACAGGAGAGTGCTGAGGCCCAGCGGAAGCAGGTGTCGGCCGGAACGCAGACACGGGAACTGGAGATACGTCGGCTCCAACCTGCTTGAGCCACATGTTGCAGTGCAACAGATCAGAGTCATTCCTTACAATTCTACACACTGTATACATTCCCTTGTGTTACTTTACTTAATTTTTTTGCTAGCTGTCCTTTCTGCATTTGTCAGTTTAAACTGTATTGCTTTCAGAAGAATTTTTGTAAAATATTATCCAAAGATCCGTACCCCCGGCTTTGATTGGTCAGTTGGTTTAACACAGATTATTTTTTGTCATCTGTCCTTTCTGCATTAGGCAGCTGCAACTATGTTGCTTTTAGCCTGGATTATGTTTAACTTTTTCTTTTTCATCCAATAGTAAACCCTGAATTGATAACACTTGTTGTAGCACCGTTCAGTGTGGTCGCTATTTTTAGGGTCAAGTAAGCCAGATAAAAAAGCGGGTATGTTGAACTTGCTTCATAGTACAAGCCGCTGCTTTCTACTGGCTTTGCTGTGTGGTTGTGTCTTTCAGGATCTGCTCCCTGCCTGAGTGATCACCTGCAAAAAATGACCTGCGCCGTCAAGCTAGTCCAGATTCCTATTTTCGCCTCAGTCTCCCTCGAGCCTTTGCCACATTGTGTTGATGCCAAGCCCTCACTTGTATAAGCCTTCTTTTCTGTGACATGTGTTGCCCTGTCTTCAAGATGCCGAGTATTTTCCCTAACTGTTTTGCCATTTTTAACCTCCACCTGCCCAATGGTTTTGTGTCTGCCTTTTCCATTATTTTGACTTTTTGCATGAAAACTCAGAGACTTCTGTGTCGTCTGCTTTTGAGTCCTCTCTGTTGTGGCACTCTATCATGTTGTTCTTTTAGATGTAACTTTATTTCTCACAGGGAAATTAATACGAATTATTTCCACCACACTTTCCACAGTGCCAAGCAGTATTAGTGTTTTCTTCCATCTTGACATTGTATGGTCAAATCTAAGAAATTAAAAGAAACAAACACACTCAATAGAGAAATTGAATTCATACATGCAGTAATTTTGCCTTCATGTGTTATTATTCGTTTCACTGGTTAGGCCTGGCTAGTTCCGATCCAGCAAAAATGCTTATGTTGATAAGGTCACTAAGTGTTGGAAGGAATGAAATGTTCAATAAATTAAGCCAGGATCATGTGAAAAGAGAAACACAACTCACTGCCAAGGCCTTGAGGCATTGGTGAATCAAATTGAAATGCTCCAGTAGGAGCTACAATTATTGTGAATAAAATGTAAGGGCTAATACTAAAAATAAAAGCCCTTATAAAATGACAGAGGATGAACAAAATAAACAAATTAAATGGTTTGCCACCACTGTGAAATAAAGTGACACATTTCAAAGGGCTGTTAATTAAACAGTGGCTGAATACATCTAAGGAATGGCTCCACAAAGGCAGCCTTGGTAATTCCAATTTGGTTGCAAAAACTTGCTTGACTTTCCATATATGATGTGCATGATGATGTAAAACCATGCGACAGTGTGTCAAATGTGGGAAGCAGAGCAACCACATCACTAAACATTGTTATTGGGAGAAAGACTGCTGCTTCTACTCCGCGTCTTAAAAACAGAGGCTGACAAGGTTAATGCTTGTTGCCAAATCCTAAAGGCTTCCCAAACCTCTCAATGGAGGTATGTAGAGTTTTGAAAGTGGATGCATTTTGTCAGAATGTAATGTGGGTGTCAGGTCCGCATTTTCTCCTTCAACCTGAGAGTTGGTGGCCTGCCAATCCGGAAAATGTTTATCAACTTCCAAAAGATGACCCTGAGGTCAAGAAAGCTGTTGCAGAGAATGCTGTACAGGCCAGAGAAAAGGTTGATGCTGTGACTTGCATGATCCCTTAATTCTCTACTTGGACTGGTCTGACACAGTCTGTTGCTTGGATCATGAGTCTAAAAAGAAAAAAATGTAGCATAATCATCACTGAAGAAGGATAAGGACACGTTGTCTGTCAGTGTAGGAGCTTGAGGAGGCAACTGGAAATCCTCTGCAGGCTGCAAAATGGAAAAAAAGGCTGCAGGGTTGCAGCCACATTTATAGGCTCTGCCCACAGGTAGGGGAAGGTTGGCCGAGTCAAGTCATCTACGCCTGCGGAGGCTAAACATCCAATAATACTGGCCAATGATTTCCATATCTCACACCTTCCTGTAAGGCATATCCATCAAAAAGTGGGACATGGTCGCTTTAACCACGTTATCCAAACTGAGGGAGAGGTACTGGATCACTGGCGCTAGTACAGCCATATGGAGAATTATGTCCAAGTGTGTCACCTGTAGCAGACTGAATGCTCAGCCAAAATCCAAGCAGATGGCAGACTTACCTTATGAAAGAGTTATTCCAGACAAGCGCCGTTTGCTTGTGTCGGAGTAGACTATCTTGGACTGATTGAAGTGAAGAGTCGAAAAAGCCTAGGGAAAAGGTATGGTGTCATTTTTACCTGCCTGGCCCTGCAATCAATCCACATTGAAGTGGCCCCTGCACTGGATACAGACTCTTTAATAAAAGAGCTATAGTTAAGTATGTTAGCTTACTACTTGGTTTGAATCAGGAAAATAGCATGGTTTGGCTTAAAATATGTATGTTTATCATGTAAGACAAGTAAGTAAGTAACTACATTGTGTGCATTGAAGACATTACATAAGCTTGCCACAAACAGCAAAAGTCTTGCGTTTGTTTTCAAAAACTCCTCGGAACTAAAACGTTTTGGAGAGAGCAGGACTGAAATAAGTCAGGATTTGTGCAAAATAATCTTTTGCACAGATCACAGATTTACTTCAGGAATTGTGATTTTCTTTTTTTTGGGAGAGATGTGCCTCGCAGCTCAGGTCGGCCTTCAATCAGAGGTTCAATCCCCATCTCCACTAGTCCATGTAGATGCATCCTTGGGCAATACACTTGACCCCAAAAACCCTTAAAACCAGATTGCTGTATGAATGGTTAGACAGTTCTGATGGGCAGGTGGCACCGTGCATGGTAGCCCCTGCCATCAGGGTGTGAATGGCACGTAGTGTTTAAGCTTTGAGTGGTTGTGGGAATATAAAAGCCCTACAGTCCATTTACCATGAACAGGGACTAAAATGAACACATTCCTCATTGCCAATCCTTTTCTTCTTGCTTGTCTTTCCCTCTTCTGACAAGCTTTCTCTAAGCAGGTATCTGATATAGTCTGCTCAATTTCAACAAAGAAATTCATTTTTAACTTTAGGAGCAAAAATTTACTGAATTACCTGAACTCAAAATGTCCACTTACTAGTTGTCAAACACATCTTGTGGTCCTCCTCATTCATTGTATATTTAGCCCACTCAAAGCACGGAATTAAGGTTAGGACTAGATGCTTGATTAAACACCTTAAACCTTTAAAGGGAAAAACCATGTGCTGATAAAAACTCGTCAATTGTAATGACCAGGTCTTTTCACCAGACCTTTACTCCTGGCCAATTCATTTACATTTAAAATCCCTGACCTTGAACTAGCTTTGAGTTATTTTATTAATGTTTTTAACTCCTTTAGATAAAAGCCTTTTAAAAAAGACAACATGTAGCTCCACCCCCTTTTTCACTGCTGAGCTCTATAATTGATTTTATTCAAGGAAAAAAAGCATGGGCTTTGGCTAGGTGTACCAAAAAATATTTTCATTGGTTTGCCTTTAGACAGTTAAGGAATAAGTGCACTGCTGCTGTAAAAGCAAAAACTGACATTTTTTTGCAGTCTTACTAATTACTTTGTGATATTTGGCTATAAAATAAAATTGAATTGAAACTCAACCCTATAAATTAACTTTTAAACTCTATCAATGACATTCTGTTCAACAAAGACTTGTGGTGGATGGGAAATCCACCACAAGGTTAATAAGTGTCTTGCCCAAGGACACATCAACATGGACGAGAGGAGCCGGGGTTGATTGAGGGACGATCCGCTCTATCTTCTGATCCAGAATTGACCCTTAGTGTATGCTTAGTATTACAACATCAAACATTGCGATGCATCAGGATTTACTACCTTTATCTGTTTTATCTAATAGGATAAAGCTTTCCCTCGGTTCATCTCACTTTAGTGTCATTTTTATTGCAGCAAAATGGTTTTGTCAGTCAAGCAGACTGACTAACACTGTCATCAAAACTTGTCATAAATGTTGCATCATGCACTTGTCAATCTGAACTCATTGTATTACAATTGATATCCTATCCCCATCCTATTGACTTTACCCATGACAGCACCAGGAAAAAGCATCTAGTGGAATGAAAAAGCAATTGTTATCAAAAGGTTGAATTTGTATTTGCAATAAGGCATGTCAACATATTACATTTTGATATCATAAATCATAACTTTGTTATAGTCATTCATAGTGGTGATTTGCTTAAGAAAACATAATATTTAAACCAAATATTTAAATGTATTAACAAATATATTGGCACTAGTAGTTTTTATTATGTATTAAAAGCTGCTTACAGCTGGTGTTAGGAAGTCAAACAGGTCATCATTTCCTCAAATGAAGCTCGAGCATAAGTTCAGTCAGGAAGACTATACTCTTGCATGCCTAAGCCTGTAGTTTATTTCTCATACATCTGCCAATCACTCCTCACACATGCTCACTCATTATATCCTTGATGTCATTGTTCAGGGCTGTCAATCATGATATCAGCTGTTTAGATCAGCTGGTCTCCTCTGTCCAATAGCACAACAAAAGAGTGACACTGTTAGCCTATCATCTTGCTGCTGTCTCTTTTTCATATGATTGTCTCTCTACCTTCAGTACGTTCATGCTGCTGTTACGCACCCCTCCACCTCCTCATCTCCTCCCAATCTTCACAGATCCATCATCTTCATCATCTCATCATTCTATCAGCCTCATCACCACCACCAGTGTCTGGACTCCACGGGGAGATTTATCTTCTGCTGCTCAGGGAGACACTCCTCCATTACAAATCTCCCTGTAGAGTCCAAGCACCAAAGACTCTGTGAAGACTTTATCATCACATATCATCTGTTAATAATAAACAATTATCTTTTCTTCATCTGACTTGTCTCTCCTGATTGAAATGGATTTTTTCAAGTTTCTTACCAAAAATACTTTTACAAGATTACATTCGAACACATCATGATGATGTTATATGTACTTTTCTTTCGTCCAATACCTCATTTTTAATGAATGGAGCTTGTAACTTCATGAAACCTCCGTACCAGGACGGCCCTGTGGTGGCAACAACTGGCATGTGAATGGAGAGGAGATGGCAGAAGGAAGTGACAGACCATGAAGTGAGATGGGAGTTGAAGTAGAAGGCAGGGATGATGAATAATAATCAACGAAAACGCGAAAGCAAAATGAGCACCTCAGTGTCAAGGGAGCTGATATTGAGCAAAGTTTAACACTAACAGAAGCAGCAAGGCAGAAAGAGGAGTATAACGTGATTATTAAACTATTCCAAGATGTGGCTTCGTCTGGTGAGTGGAACCCAATTAAGCTAACAAAATCAATAAACAGGATACTGGGTGAGGTGAAAAATTATAAAATAGCATGAAATGAATCACTGTTGATTTCCTGTAGAGATAATGAGCAACAAGGAGAAGCCATACGAATAAACAAGATAGAGAGTAAGAATGTGCAGCGTTCATTGCTTGAGAATAGAGAGTTTTCTCAATGAGTCATTTCGGGAATACCTACAGATGTGTCAGTTGACCAAGTCAAAGATAATGTCAAAGGTGAAAAAGTGCTGGAGGTAAAACGTCTGAGAACAACCAGAAATAGAGAGAAATGTGACAGGATGTCTGTCTAGACTACCTTGTAAAGGATATATGAGTTCTGAGGTTAGGCCATATATTCCACTGATGCTACAATATATGACCACTTAGCAGGGAATAGCAGAGGCAAACAGAGATATGGCAGGAGAGAACGCACATGAGTATGGAAAATGTAATGAAGGAGCTACACTAAAGTGTTGGAACTGTGGAGGAGAACATAGCTCAGCCTATTGTGGTTGCTAAATCATCAAGAAAGCAGCGGAGGTGCAGCGAGTTAAGGTCTTCCAGGGGTTTTCCTATGCTGAAGCAGTGAAGAAAGTGTTCAGGCAGGTGTCCCTAAATCAGTGGCAACAGAGAGCAACAACACACCCTGTGGAGGATGTGACAAGCTAGCTGTAAATAAAGATATGCTCATTATTGTTTATGGTAGATGTGATGCTCAGCTCAGAAGAGCAAAAAGACTGAAAAGATCAAGATCATAGTCAAATCAGCTGAGAAATACCTCAAAAGACTACCACAGGAAGTAGTGGAAGAAATATTAAATGAAGGAACACCAAACTCTCAGGCTCCTCATGAAGTTAGTTATCCCACACTAGAATGTCTTGTCCCCAATGGATAAGAATTCAAAAAGTTTGTTGCTGATTTGTCAGACAAGCCTCACGTAATATGAATACATGAGACATGGTTGATTTTGTTTTATATGGTTACACTGCAATTGTGAAAGAGAGGAAAACAGGGCAAGGTTTAGCTATAATTTAATTAATTTGGGAATGAACAAGAATCAATTGTAATTAAAGTGTGGACAGGAAAGGACAGCTTAATGTCAGTCAATTATTATAATCCTTAAATTAGATTTAGCTGTGACATATTGAGTGCTGCAAGTGGAACAACTCATGGGAAAGTAGTATGGTGTGGGGATTTTAATGCAATAGTATTGTGTGGGGGAGGAATAATACAGATGCAAAGGGGTCTGCATTTGAGGAATGCATGGATGATAATAGCTTAGTGTGTTCGAATGACAGAAAGGTCACAAGATATTACAGTACACAGAATACAGAAGTCCAATTGATCTGACACTCACATCCACTGTACTCGCAGGTGTACTCGCACGTTGGACGTTTTTAACCAGTCAACAGTGGGCAGTGATCACTACCAAATAGTAACCATGATTGGAATAGAGTGAGTGAGGGAGGGAGTGAGAACACTGTCATGATCCTTGTTTTGGTTGACTTGTTTCTGGTTTTATTTTGAAGTGCCCTGCCTCTTGTGTCCCGTGTTCTTGTCTTTGTGGTCTTCCCTCCTTTTTTCTGTGCAGCATCTGTGTTTGTCATGTGTCGTCCTTTTCTCCTAAGTTATCTTTCCTTATTTTGTGGCTTACTTCTCTTCTCATATCAGGTCACTTCCTGACTTTGTGTGTTTTCCCGCCACTGTGATTGATCCCACCTGTGTCTAATCACCTCCACCTCCCAGTGTATTTAAACCCTGGGATCCCCGTCTCTGTGCCAGAGACGGGGGATATAGAGCTATTAGGAGAAACTATAACAGGTGTGGAAGAAATGAATGACAGGTTGGTTACAGGCCTTATATAGACAGCAGACAAAAAAATATTGCCTAGAGTGCAGGAGGCAAATATAAAAAGTAAAAACAGCGAATTTTCCACCAGAAGACAGCTGTGTGTAATGAGAGGTCCTTCACTAACGACACTTCGGTAGTTATTTTAACGATCTTTTCCGAAAATCTAACCAAGTAGTTTTGTTGCCTAAACCTAAATGAGTTTCCTGTGAAGGTTTATTTTGAAAAGACCGTCTGCATGTAACGACGCGTGTTGCTGGCTTTTGTAGGAAAACAGACGAAAAATGAGTAACTTTTTAAAGATATCATAGGAACCGTTGTATGAGGATACGTTGCATTGATACGCTACAAAAGAGCTCAAGCAACAGTTCGGAAAACGATTAGAAAAGCAAAATATACGTATTGGAGACAATGCTGTTGTAAAATTGGGACAGAAACTCATCTGTGAAATGTTTGGGGAATGCTTGGGATACTGAATGGCATAAGAAACAATGTTGGTATACCAGTGCTGACCAGCAGTAATATCAATGCAATTAGTAATGTAAAAAAGGCAGAACTTCTTGCAAAGACATTTGTGAAGGTCCAAAACTTAGGACATCTATTTCTAAAAGCTAAGCAGTGTCGAGAAAATACCCTTGCACAACACCTAGGAGTAACAGAAAGGACTACATCAGGAGAAGACCCAGAGTTGACATTTGACATGTTTGAATTGAGCAGAGCTTTTTCTAATGCACGGCAACTACACCAGGGGAGGATAGTATTTGTCATTACCTGTTAGCTTATATAAAAGATGCCACACAAGTGGTAAATTGTTCAACTGGGTGTCTGATTTCTGACTGGGAGGACTATAGAAGGTAAAGTGGGTACAGAATATTCCAGTAAGTATTAAGTATTCGAAATTTAGAGTATACAAAATGCAAGCTGCAGTAACAAAAGTGGAAGAATGGGCTTTTAAACTGTCAATTCAAAAAAATCACAAGGCATACGTTTCAGTAAACGCAATAAATCAGTATCCATGAAATTATATGGGCAAGTACTTGAACAGGTTAGGTGGTTAGATTTTTTGGAGCTCTGTTTGATGAAAAGCTTACCTAGTGTCAACATGTGCAAAAGGATCAATAATATACTGTGATGTTGGTCAGGACGATAATGGGGAGCAAGCAGTACATCTTTTTGTAATATCTATTGGGCTCCTATGAGAGCTATCCTGGATAATAGATGTATAGATTTCTGGTGGTGCATTGAAAACATCACAAGTAATTGCAACGCAAGTTGAAATTGGGGAACAGCCTTTGCAAATTCAAGGGTCAAGCTTATATTGGCATACTGGTTTGATCTGCTCGTACATAGTAGAGCACACCCTACAAGTGTTGGGTTAATGAATCCAGGTTTTATAGTTTTGGGTGGATAGGGAATACTACGGCCCACAATGTAGGCCTAGGTAATCTGAAACGAAGCCCCACTGTTCCATCATCAACAATACCTCCATGGAGATTAATTATGCCATCCATAAGTACATCTAAAATGAAAGAGAAACCTATACTGGTACCAAAGGGGATAAAGTACAAAACCATGTTGACCAACACACGATATTCATATTTCCAGATGGGTCAAAAGAACCGGAGACTGGGCATACAGGTGACCTCATTATGACCTAGCAGTGAAAAAGAGAATATCGGATCAGAATATCGTTAGGCAAAGAGGTTAAAACTATCATAAAAGACAAAATGCTCAAAACATGGCAAGAATATTGGGACTTAAGTGACACAGGGGGATATCTGTGCAGTATTCAAAAACATGTAGTTGTTGGTGGAATATGTAGCGGAAGCCCAAGAGAGGAGATGATGATTACCCAACTGAGAATAGGACACAAAGGATTAAACCCTCTAGAGAATAGGCCAGCACACACTGTTATCAACTGGAAACTGCCAAACATGTACTAATAGATCGCAATAGGTATGACGAAGAAAGAAGGGAATTAATAACAGGATTGATCAATGGAAAAACATATTACATTGGGGAATCTGTTAGGAAAGGCATCAAGGAAAGTACACAATCTCCTTACTAATTACTTTAGAGCAACAGAAATAATAGAGAGAATTTCGCTTTCTTTTTTCTTCCGTCAATCTACTGCTTCACACTCCAGTCCAGTAGGTGGCGATAATGCACCTCTAAGCTGGTTTGCCAACGACCAATAAACACCAGAGAATAAGAAGTTTGGCCCTATGTCATACTGTAAAAACAACAGCTGTTGTCTATGTTACTAGCTATCCTCCTGCCGATTTCATCACGGATTTGTTGTTCACAGTAAATCATTATCAGACTAGCAACTATAAAGCATTAAAGATATCCTATTATATTCATTTTCAGGTTCATAGTTGTATTTCAATTTTCTACTAGAATGTGTTTGCATGCTGTAATGTTTAATTGATGATACTTATCGGAATTTCAGGAGCAGGGCCACTCCTCAACCCTACCACTTCCTGTATATCCACAAATACCCGCCTAACTCGCTCCTCCTGTTCCGTTCTCGTATTCGGTGCCGGAACCTAGGTCACGCACCAGCGCCTCGAGCACACTCAGAGAAATGAGCTACCGAACGTAACAATATACGAGCAATATTATCCTTTTACTCACCTCATTTTCAGCGTAGTTTTTGCCTGAATATCCCCATCGAACGACAATCTATTCAGACAAAATCTGAACGACCACGTCCAAAGCTTCAGTCAGCCTGCGGCAGCTGACAAAGCCACAAGAAGAGATCCTGCTCTCCGTGTTCCAAAAGACGTCCAGAAGAGTGAGTCCAGCAAGCCTCAACATCTCTCCCATGCTCACCTCCTTCATCACAAAAACAGGACGAGGCAATCCACGGACAGGGTATCAGTGTCGCCACAGTTCTCCTACTCCGTCGCCTCCGAGGATGACTCCAGTCTCCCGATCGACCCGGCCACTTCGGTAACATTACATGGTTACAGCATAACTGCGCCTGGCTTGGCTGGCCTTAATCAAGAAATTACAATCGGGCTGTAGCCATCCTCAAAGACGCTCAAAGATAAGGGGATTCCATTTCTCAGAACAGAAAACAAGCAGTAGTTTTAACGCTCTCATATCAGCTCCTTGTAATCACCGCTACGTCATGTTTAAAATATGCAACTTACCTCTGGATAGTGCCATTAAGCTTCTCAACCAAACCAGATGCAGCAGAGCCTTCTTTTAATGCCAAGGGCTTCACAGGGTCTAGCATTCACCTTTATTCCATTTAGCAGAAAACAAGACATCATTTACAGTATGGCTCTCACTACGGTTACAGTGAGATCCATTACCTGAAAAAGTGAAATGATAATTGGACTTCTGTGTACCACCTCTATTCTTTTCTTTCAGACTAGTCTGGAGACTGAACAACCTGTAGCCAAATAATAAAGGTAAATGTATAAAGGAACAATAGGCCTATGTGAAGGACATTTATCACATATGAGTGTTTTTATGCAATTATCCAATTACAGCTTTGATTTGACTAAAAAAAGAGGTACATTTGCGTGTCACTTCTTACACATTTGCGGATGTCAGCTTCCATTCCTGGCCAATAATATTGGCTGATAGCCGCATGGTGTGTCTTCTCAACACCCCAGTCGGAGCCTGAACTGCTGTAGTGCATTTTTTCGAACACTTGAGTTGCATCAGCCACCGTTAGTACCACCTTTGCCAAATACTAACCCTTGAGCACAAATGTAGAAGCTCTTCTCTTTGTGACATACCTCTGGTGTTTGGTTAGGCCTTCCGAAAAGCGATTATGGATTTTGAACTACATAATTTCTTTGTCAATGTTTGCATCCACTTTTTCTTATTCTTCTTTTTGTACGTGCTTTCTCTTTCTCTTTTTTTATCCCTACTTCCAACACTGTTACAACTTTTGCACAACCTTCTAGGTCCCTCTAATTTGATGCAGATGGATTGATTGGACCAACTCCATGTGGTCAATGCCCATGATCTTTGAACAAGTTGGTAAACAATCCAATCATATCAGTGTAATGTTTGGGTATTCAGACACTTATGTATGTATGTTTCATTCTTTAATATAATCTTGAGTTACAAATAAGATTTAATATCTAGCCTGATTATAATGTGTTTATCACGTTTACATGTTTTAAGTAACATACATCACAAGAATGGAAAATTAATTTTAAAAAGTAATCCATGTTAAACTTAGCTAAACTTTGTATCAAATGCTATTCGTTACCCTTGAGTGTGGCCGCTATGTGAGAGTAATTGAACACGATTATGTATTTTACTCATTACAATCTCTAATTAACATCTCTGTGTTCTTGGCTGGTTGAATTCTCAATTTTATGAATTTTCTTTTCTTGTTGCCTCTGATGCGTTATTGTCCACAGTGTGTATTTTCACCTCATGACAACGGCACAAACATCTGCCTCATTCATTTGTAGCACCCCAAAGCCACAGATATCAGGTTCAAACGCTGTTTAGGAATGTACACGCAGGAAGCTGTGTTGTATATATAAATCTTTACTCGTGCAAAAATATAATTTTCATGTTTAAAACCAGCTTTGCACAGACAGTAACAGCTTGGTTGGTATCCAACAACACTACAAATTGCACATCGCTGTAATGGGTTGGCACAAATAGTTAACCTCGTGCAAACTACACGCCAGGGCGCTTACTGTCGCAGACAAAGTATCGGCTCACAACAACCCAGGGTAGGCAAAACTAACAATCAAATCCAAAGACAATAAATAAATCTTCATGGCAGCGCCTCACTCACTGCAAAATAAAGAAAATGACAACATAATTAATCCCATACAGCTACTCCTCCCAACAAAACCCACCGGCTGTACACAGCAACACAGCAACCCCTGTTTGGATTCCCCCCCAACTAACATTGTCCACAACTGCTCAGGAAGCTCTACAACATAAATACAAAATCACATATTTCATTTTACATCATTTCTATACCATACAAAAACATGCATAATAAAAACCACACATATATGAATGTGTACCTCATAGCAACAATCCACCAGCACACACCGTCACATCCAGGCAAGCTGCCTCATAGACACTGAGCTTTCCTATGAAGTCAAATGAATAATTTAATTATCTGCGTCTGGACACCACAGTGTACCATACATCAAACGGTTTACTCACAATGAAGCAAAAACTGCCGGTTTCTCTCGGCCAGTCACTTCAGTAACCATGTGGCTCCTGTTGTTACGACATCAGCATAAGGTCGCACTGGAATTAACTCGTCACACGCAACGTCCCAGCTCATCACAACGGAGACAAAGAGCAGACTCACAGGCCGCGGTTCAAATTACCGGTCTGGCCGAACCAACCATCCCTCATTGTCAGTTCCACCCCACCCCCACTCAATCAGTGGCCCACTGATGCAATATTGTCCCATCTGGGGGTCTGGAGACACACTGGTGACACATTTATGTTTAAAAGCCGTGAAGAAGTGCATTTTACACAATAGGTGACCTTTTAATGCCGATCTCCAGATCACACATTTTTACCTAATCAAGGATGATCAGCAGTACAACTTCTTTTCACACTATGATGTGAAACTGTTTCATTCATTTGTGGTTCAGTCAAGTCTCTGGTCATTTTATATCCAAAATGCTCCCTCACTGACAATTTATTGCACTTTCTGGTGGATATAAGGCAGTAGTGTTGGGTCCCTCTGAAATATTATAGCAACGCTTCAGGTGAGTGACACTACTCCCACACTCAAAACAAACCGGCTCGCACATACACACACGTGTTATGTGACTTGCAGAAGAGATTTCACCTCACATACACGTGTCTTAATGCAGGAATCAGAACACCATAGATATCATCGCTTCTTCTATTCTTTTGGATATGAAACGAGGACTTGTATAACTGTTAATCATGACATCCCTAATTGTAACCTTAACAAAAGATCGATACTTAGTGTTCGTGTATTGATATAATATTGCCACGCAAAATATCACGATACCATGCTGTATCAATGTTTTCCCCCTATCCTAAATTCAGAGTTCAACTTCACCAGCCACATTGCACGTATAACTAGAACAGCATTTTACCGCCTAGAAATATTTCCAAAGTCGAATCCATCTTATCTCAGTCAGGTGTGGAAAAACTGGTTCATTCATTTATCTCTTCGAGGTTGGACTATTGTAATGCCATCTTGCTGGACTTCCTAAAAAAGACTGTGGGACGCCTTCAGCCAGAGTACTCTGGGACAGGAAAATATGAACATATTACTCTGATTCATCTGAAACCGAGCGAGCCCCATTTGGGGTTCGAGTGGTACCGAGCGGTACCGTAGAAAGCAATTTTCAGAAACAAATATAATAATCCTACAAACATGTTGCATACCGGCTTAACGAAGAACTTCTGATGAACTGAATCATGTATAACATTTTACACACTGAAAACAATTAAACACGATCTAATACAACCTACAAGAAGAGTTACCACAATATCATGTTTTTTTTCGCCATGACTCGGCGAACTATGCACTCCGAAAAATGCTCTGACCACGAAGCTAGAAGCTAACAAAGACAAATGTGCTATCAAACAGCATTATCATTCGACACGGATTCCAGCGCTATATTCATAATTACTCTCCGTCAAACCGTTCAAAAGATACCAGCAAACAAGCACACAAAACCAAGCCATACACCCCGCAGAAAAATTCAGAAATGTCACTCACTTTGAGATGAATCATGAAGAAAAGCGTCCAATAATCCGCTTACCCCGCTAAAATCCACTGCTGCAATCTATTTCCTGTCTCCTGGAGAAAGGGGGGTAAAACAAGGCTGGGGGACCACGTTTCACATTTGGTGAATCTGGTTTTACGCAGGGCTACGTGCCGCGCGTATCTGATTTTTACGGAAAACGATTCTGTCAATCAAAACCACGTTGCCTCCACTGCATTGGCTAGATCCTAAGGCGTGTATAGAGGTGTCATGGTATGGGATTGACCAACCACAGGCTGATTTATGGCGCAATACGCACAGGCAAAAGCGCATGGAGCCGTGAGTCGCCGGCACAGAGAGGCCTTAGAGAGGATTCTAGCTCTCAAAAATGATGCCAGACTGCTGTATGTGATATATTGTACATGTATAGTGATAAAGGAAGTTACATATATAGTTATATAGTATATAAAAGTACAATGGAACAGCTGGAGAAGCTGTTTCCCAAATGACGACCTTTCGTGACCTCTCGTACAGAAATCTCTCTTGCTCTGGCTTGCTTCACTCTATCAACGCCAATTCTTTTTTGTATGACTACTGCCATGCTTTGCTATGATTGTGGGTGTTTTTTAGGCTTTACAGGGCCTCATTTAATATATAGTATTATCAATAATAGTGCTTTTTCACCACGCGAACCTGACAATTGTCAAAATGGAGCTGTGTTCCATCTTCATTTGCTATTAACCAGTAACATATACACAATATTTACACATCTCACCAAAGCTCACCCCCCTTAGTGTTATTAATCACTTGAAATTATTCAAATAGACCTTGTAGTTAGAGAGTAAGGCCCCTTTGAGTATGGGTATAGTATTTTCGAGCAGAAGCCTAAAAATAGGGCTAGGTGGATCCCAACGAGCCTCTCCACAGGCGAGAGCGAGACATCCCAATAGTCCCAGGCCTGAATGGAGTTGATGTGTGAGCATTGACACCAGTCTGGTTCCCCTGTCTGTCGCTGCAGTCGTGGTATGATGAAGTGACGGCTGGTCAAACAGGAGATGACTGTGATGGTTGAGCTTCAGCCCCCTCTCTGTCTCTTGTGATCTTTGTTTGAGCAGGAATGAAAGCTGTCAGCTCAGCATGACCTGTGAGGACTGGCAGAAGAGGGAGGTAGGACAATACAAGTTTTGACTCAGGGTGGAGGGAGTAGTACTCTGGAACGATTGTGTACTTCACCTCAGGGACTTTCAACTGGAGAGGATAGGTTCAGTAGAGAGTGTGTCAGGAGAAATGATGGAAATGACAGCTGCTGGTTTGTGAGGCAGCCAGTCTCCCCTGTGACGAAAGACACGAACACTGCAGATGGCTGGGCCAACGTCACTGTGTGCTGAGATTTAACAATGGTTAAAGGCAATACTATGTGTGATGGTTACACCTTTCCTAATTGGCATGTTTCTTTAAAAATGTACTTGATAAATTATTTTGTTATCCAAGAAAGGCTTTCATACCCTCAGCAACAGGTTGACAAATCATTTGAATTCTAATTTCTAGACCACGAACGGAGCTTTAGCTACTTAGTACATGATATACCTGGAGTGTTTTTCATATTGCAACTTAAAGCATCATGATGTTGGAACCCTTTTGTTAAGATTGGGTTATGCCGACACATTCTAAATCTTATCAAATAGCAGTTTGGTCAGTGGCCCTTCTCTAGTATGACGATCTAGGTTCAGGGACGGTGTGTCAAGTTTCTGCTTGTTACATGCATGATGTCTATTTAAAATAAACTTCCAATGTAGATTTACTAACTTTTTTTGTTTACTTACGAAAAAGAAAAAATCTTGGTCGGACTTGATAAAGATTGTGTGTTTGTTACGTAAAATGACCACGCTTGTTACACAACTGGCGTCAGTAAAGTCCAGAATTTACGAATAAACGTTTTTTTTACGTTTAATGTTCCTTTTTTTTGGTGTCACCAATATAATCTCTAAATCACACCCCATCTGGCAGGCACACTCGCTATGTGATCACAGTGTATTTGATGGGAAACCATCAAATATTGTGGTTGCATTAAGACAAAAAATGTACATTGGTCAAATGACACCAAATTTGAAGAGATCTGATGATGGTTGTCTAGGATCCCAGTGAACTTGCTTTCAAGTCAAGGTTTTATATTGATGAGATGTATATCTTGGAGGAAATTCAGCAATTATAAACTCTGAGCTACAATATTGATATCCATGAGGTTTTTTTTCACAATTCACACAAACGTGAACACCAGTGTCAACATTTGTCAACATTTTCATATATTTCATATATATATATATTTGTATGCAGTGTATAGTCTTGTCTTGTTGGTGATGTCTAATATAGTCAATCCACCTATTGAAAGGTTGTGTGATGAATTCAAGAAATGGAGGAATCATTCTACATATTGTTTACATCACACATCACACATTTGGACCTGTGTAAGAACCTGTTTAAATAAGAAAAATGGACTTGATTCATTTACACAAGTCTGCTAACTTTCCAAAGACATCAAGTTCATTTGAGAATACCAAGTGTCAGTGAAGCCTGAGCATTTCAAGTGAGCCATAAGTTATACGTTTTACAGCAGCTCTGTGGAGAGAGTAATATAACTGAAGATGTGTGTTGAGTGGTTAGAATACCTATCCACTCATATCCGACAGACCTCACTTTTCTGCTGACAGGTTAGCAGAAATGTTATGCACACTGAATGAGCATCATGTAGCAGTTAGCCACTACACCTTGTGCTGTGTGCTTGCAGTGGGCCGATTGCTTGATCTGCTTACAGTGCTGCTGACAGCGTTGCCTACAAACGATCATTGCTTGATGACTCCAGGGAAGCATCTTAATGTTGGTAGATCCGGCATCCAGCAGCAAAAATGAATTTCTGTCAGTGAGTTGCAGCCTGTAAAGGCCCACTGGGGATGACATACTGGAGCCCCACCCCCGATGCACAGAACACTGTTCACTATATTAAAAGTGTATTAATACAGTACGTATTGCATATCCAAATTGCAGCAAATTCAAAAAAACACTCCATGGAGTCCCTAGCAATACACCTGCTAAGTGTGAAGTCGACCGGATGAGCAGAGAGAGATTCCTTGCTTTACACTTACATACTGCTGAACTGCTTCCCCCTGCTTCCAGCCTTTATGCTTAGCTAAGCTAACCACATCTGGATTCCAGCTTTGTGCACAGAGACACACATTTGATATCCGTCTTCTTATCTCACATAAAACATCCAAAAAACAGGGAACACGGCAGAGGGGAGCAGACACGAACCAGGGAACGTACCGGGGAGAAATGGCAGATCATTAGCTTAACAGTGGAAATACTCGTTGGTCTAAAAAGACCTCACATTATTTTGTGACATATTCTTGGCGTTGTGTGCAGGAGACCAACTCCACTGTTAAAAATTAGACCCAGGACACTGGGCCTAGCACTAACCCACCCATAGCTGCAGTTTGTTATGCCATGGGTTTTTGAGGGCTGCTTGGATTCCTACCTTTATGGTTAAAAAGCTACATTTGTGGAACAGAGTGCTCAGGTGGAAGCCGTGCTGATGGCAACAACAGCAAGCTGCACCGGTTAATCAAAGGGATAAAAACACTGGACATCTTTCAAAAACCAGCCACTAAAGCGCTACAGGTTAGTTTTTTTAAAACTTATTTTAAACAGCGGGCTGATCGTAATATTAATGTATAATTTCATTTAATAATAATATTTTTTTTGAGGAAGTGAGGAAAAAAAAGTGTTTAAAAACATGCCACTAATAACTACATTTGAATATCTGCACATATAATTAACAATCATGAAACACCCTTGTTATACGTGAGACATGCACAACATTCCACTGTAGTTGACAGAACTGAAATCTAAGTGAGCATATGTGTACTTTGGTGTATAGAGACGGCCTTTCATCCCTAGTGTGCCTGTTCCAGAGGGGCTATGCTGTAATGAGATATGCTATTTCACATTCTCATTGTCCCAAATAACAAGGAGAAGGGGCCAGTGCCCAGACAGTGCCCCCTGCTCCCCCATATCCTGACTCCAATGCTCCCTCATACCCTCCTTATTACCACCAATGCCTAGTGCCTAGGAAAGCAGCAGTCGTTTTAAAGTTCACCACCACATCATAACTCTCAGCCTTCAAAGGAGTCCAGTTCTCCACTTGGGTCGCCTGTCCTCCTCAGGCAAAACAGAGGGATGAAGTAATTTCACAGCCAGTGACACATGTGTCACAGCCCTGGTGTCATTTCCCCTTTTGGCTCCAGGAGAGAGATGCTGCTTTGTTGTCATTTTGGCTTTCATTACTTGTGTTTTTTTGTTCTTGAATGACATGGCTAGCTCTGACACATTACGACTTGCCATGCATCTCCATTCAGCTGTGAAAACAGGAAGCTCGGGGCTTATGTGGGGATGTATAAAACAAATTATTCTGTGTTACTGAGCTGTGCCTCTCTATTTGGGGTTTGTTGTGGAACTGCACAGGATAAAATGACGTTGTGCTTTCCATTAAGATTGCATTGTTTCAAGTCGTGGTGTTTCTGGTGTGGACTAAAACTTCTGCAGTCATTTGGATCACAGAAGAAAAGTACTGTCAATTTACAATCTGGGTCTTATTTCATAGATTGGACTAAAAGACATATTTGAACAGTATAGATGAGTTTGTAAGGGTTAAAGGAATAGTGAGGAGTACTAAGGCATATCCATATCCCGATTGATTTTAGGAAGTCTGGATAGCAAAAAAACACACAAAATGTGATTTTTCAAATCTGATCCAAAGCACGATTGGAGGTGGTTTAAAATTCAATTCCAATCAGATTTCTACAGATGTGTCTCTACGTCCCTACGCTCTGGCTCCTTAAATCAAATTTCAAAGTGTCTTTTGCGTCACTTGCAATGCAACACACAATGTCAACGTCAAAACCCAGAGTGATGGAAGTGCTGAACAGAATCCCTGCTCTAGTAGCAAAGCGCTATGGAGAACAACATTAAGGACAACAGTCCGTGGACAGATGACGAAATAAATTCAAATACAATTCATACCAGAATCTCTGGACGCTGAGTTTGTCTGGTGCGATGGAGGAGTTCTGCGCCACAACTTGACAGTGCGATTGTTTGTACGGAGAAATGATGGACCTCCCTTTACCATGCTTCCGCATGAGAAAGGTTCATCACCACTGTAGCTACATAGCGACTTTGTCTCAGTAGTAGAGCGAGTCGTCCTTCAATCAGAGAATCGGTGGTACGGTCCCCAGCTCTGCTATGATGTCCTTGGGCACTTAACCCCAAATTGCTCTCGCCGGTCGTAAGTCTTTGCCTGTTGCCCCCCTCTCTCTGTATCCGTTCTTACATTTGTAGGAGCTCATTGAATTCAAAGACCTTAGATCTGGTATATATATATATATATGTGTGTGTGTCTCCAGGGTCCCAAACGGGTCGAGTGGGTGATTATTTATATATATATATTGTATTTCTGCCCGCTAGTGATGCTCAGGTCAGGGTTTTTTTTTTCTTGCTCCCAACCGAACCATTGTGTTAGTGACTATCCTGCAAAAATATATATGCCTTAATCAACCACCCGAGCCACCTGCCAACTTAATGCATAACGGTAGCACATTGTCAGGAGAACTGAGATGAGGCCTTAGCGCCACGGTGCTCGCTTTGTTCGTGTGTTTGAGACAGTAAAAGAGTGGGGAGGAGAAGGTTGAAGGTGGACTATTACACACAATGTTCTGTAAGTTACTGATAACTTACTCAGAAAGCTGTCACTTTTTGACAAGCCCGCCCACACCGGAGTCTTTTCTAATAATCGTATCCGTATGATTTGGGTCAGCCTGCTCATCACTGCTGCCCATGTAGCTTGGATTGAAATTGCAATTGCATATACACTTGTATTCAACATGGTCACAAAGCGTCCCTGACTGCATGTGGTCAAGTACTATATGATTGCAATCCGATCAACCCAAACCACGTAAATCTGTGATCAAAACCTTTTTTTTCATTTCCAAAGAAATGTAGCTGAGGTCTATTTCATTCAAGGGACACTGCAGATTTTAAACCGTCTCTGTGTCACTGCGTTGCGGGAAGAAGCGAAACTACCAGCGGGTTTTGGAGCAGGGAGCTCGGGCTCTGGTGCCAAAGAGGGAGGCCTCAGCTGTGATAGGAGGGGGGAGGGGGGTTGATCCTAACATATGGGGATAAGAGCACACATTGTCTCTCCTGGAGTCTTAGTGTTGCACTATTTTGTTGACATGAAAAGTGACAAAAATAGTTAGTGTATATATATACACCACGGCTACTTTCTCGCTTCCATACAGGTGGCCAATCACTGTGTGAAGTGGGTGTGAATGTCAGGTGATCAGTTTTGGGAAGTTACAGGAATGGTTGCACAAAGCCCACTCGTTCAGATGTCTGAACAGTGTGGCAGAAGGAAGTCATGCATCATGTAGTTCTGATGAAGTGTACTGGCATCTTAAGGTTACCTAGGTTGCAAAAGAAGATGTTTTTTTCTTTAAGAACACCAATATGCTGTGAATACTAATCAGTAAAACAACATCCCTTTGCTTCTAAAGTGGGACTGTGTGCTGTTTGCCAAAGTGTATGCATAAACACTGTCCATTCCTGGCAGTGTTTTTCTCCAGGGATGAAGTGTCAGTGGCTGTCTGTCTATCCTCATGATTTCGCTCTGGCAGAGCCAACAGGGAATGACCAGAGAAATCAATCACACTGGTGCCCAAACACTGATGCTGATGTTTGCATTTATTTTGTACTCCCCTCTCTATTCTGTGTTAAGGATTTAATGTAATACACTGTCAACTCCATCGTTAATTCATTCCATAAAGGCGTAGAAATGTGGGGGCATGCATATATATATATATATTTATATATACCTCCCACTACCACCATGGCCATTACGGCTGCTTTCCCCCAAGGGACCTGATGTTTCTTCTAAATAAACCGCCTCATCCAAGCAGCTGTGCTGTGCTAAATAGGGGCCAGCTTAAAGGAGCTGCATTGTTTTCTGCTGCCAAACGCCGTTTGGATGGTAAATGTCTTTGATTAATGAAGTTATTTTGTTGTTGCCATGGTTCCATGGGAAGCTTGCAGAAATAGATTGAGAGAATGCTTCATCCTTCACAAAGAGGGGTCAAAGCAATTCTAGCTTGTCCCGAGGAGAGATTAAAAAGCTACTTCTTGGAGGCGTCTCTCAGACGAGTGTACATAATGTGCATTAGCAGGATCCTGGAATGAGTAAATAGATAAAATAAAGCTACTTGGAGATCAATCCCTCTTTGATGGTCCGTTCTCAGCCAAGTGAGAAGAATGAGTCAGTGGGAGGCCAGGAGTGATGGCCTGCATCTTAATCAAATAAAACAGCAATATGTCAAAGATATAGACCCACTTTATTTTAGCACTCAACAACTCCCACCAACCCAACAATGTCTTCCCGGATCACTGATGTTGTAAAACCCAACTGTGTTGATATGAATCAGAGTGGACTATGCAGATCAGACCGGAGTTGTTTAACCCATCAAAGTATACATTTATTTCAAAATGGTACTGAACTTCACCCCCAGATTATTTAATCTAACTCAGTAATTTAACTTCATGGTTAACTGTTCTCTCTGCTCTGATCGACACCAACACCTGTCTGCCCTCTATCTCATCTATGGTGTTGATGGAAAAATAGATAAGCAATCCGGGTGTATGTATGTATATATATATATATATATATATATTAGGGCTGGGCAAGTTAACGCGTTATTATCGATTATCGATTGCGATTAATTGCAAAAAAATCATGTGATTAATAGCGATAAAAAATTGTAATCGTTGCCCAGCACTAATATATATATATATATATATATATATATATATATACACATAGTAATACTATAGCTCCAGCTCGAGGCACTACAAGCTGATCATTTCTGGACCCTCTAGTGTCGTCATGCACAGTATTACTATAAACAAATTGATCCAACAAAAACAGGAGTATGTATTTAATAATGACCGTTTCTCAACTTTAAGGCAAGATAGGCACTTGTGCAAACGATTCACGTTGGCTCAAAGTATACAACTCAGAACCAACCGTGATGCCCATTTTTGTGCAACTTGAGCTCACCATTTGCAGCAGATGACCAGACCAGTGACACACAACAGTCAAGGTGACCTAAAAGTGAACTTTGTTCGACTTACTATCTCAAAATTTCGACTTACTATCTCATAATAATGAGATACTATCTCATAATTATGACTTAGCATTATGACCTTTTATAGGCCTATGTGTTGTTTCCTCACATGCGCCAAAGCAACAGAAGCAAGTGAAGGAGACGAAGCTTAGCCGATCAAAATGGATACCATAATTGAAGACTACTTTAGACGGGGATTCACATATCGTGAAATTTTAGTCGTTTTGGAGGAATCACATAATATCAAACTAACCCTCCGGACCCGAGAGAGAAAGCTACGAAAGAACCAACTTTGGCGGAGAGGAAATAAAAAAGATGAAGCTGAGGTAGCATCCTTCATTCACCAACAGCTACAGACGTCTGGCAAACTGCACGGCTACAGATGGATGCACCAGAAATGTTGGATGGCCGGGATAATTACCGACAGAGAAACTGTGCGTCAATTGATGCGACTGATGGACGGGAATGGGGTAGATCTGCGGGCCCGCAACCGTTTAAGCCGGCGTATGTATGTCAGCCGTATATGTATGGCATATAGATGGGTACGACAAATTAAAGCCATAAATAGCAATATTTCAGCTATGTAGTGAGCAAAAAATATGTGTGTGTGTAGTTGTCAATTTAGCGTTAATTAGATTAAAAGAGTGTTACATCCATCCCCACCCCTGTCAGAATGTATAGCTAGCTGTAGCAGCATGGTGGTTTGAAATAAGCATAGATGAAAAGTGTCACATCTTACCTTAAGTGACTATTCTCTAATCTTAAACAACTCTAACTTCAACAGTATCAGTACTAATCAAAATATAGACTTCATGTCACGTCCACCAAATCTCTTTGTGTCTTACCTGAAAATCAGTGTTGTTGCTGTAAAATCTGCATACTTCTTCACACAGATATGAAATTTCATATGCAAAGTCAGGAAAGAAGAAGTCATACATTACATTGATCACATGACTCTTAGGTCATCCCTTCTTGGTGAAAGTGGTGCTGTTAAAACCATCCCTTTGATACAACTATCCTTGGTCCCCCCTAACTATGAGAGATAATACGCATAAAACGCCAATTATTTTCTAACAAACATTTTCACTCTTTTTCTGTCCGTTATAAAGGAGGAGCTTGATGAAGTTGTAACTGCCTGGAATGACCATCGCATGAGAACAACAAACAATCCTCGGGCTCCTAATGGTCGTCCCTCCATAATGTATGCGGTTCCCAACCTTTATGGGGCTCAGAATTTCTTGCAGCCAGCTGAGGAAATGAAAATAGAAATATGCCGAGAGGACTGTTGTTTTAAGGACTATTCTTTCAGCGGTCACAAGCTGTTGTGCTTACATATGTATGTTGTTATACATTTTTTTCAAATAGCTGAGCATCTCGTCTCGCTGTACTAGTACAAATACATAACGCAACTGGCACCCTGGAAAAAATGGAATTGTTTTTTTTCTAATAGGATTAAGCAGGGAAATTGGAGCTCTAAAGAGTTACAACTGTAATGGAATATGTAATGTTGCTATGGTGTTAATATACCTATCAAAAGATCATTTTCACTGTCTCTATTTTTGCTAAAGTTTCAATGTCTATCTGTAGAATATATCACAGAAGTGAAATTAAAAAAATATATAATATATATTCATTTTTTTTACTTAACATTTCCTGTCTCGATATTAAATGAAACGCCCCCTAGCGTTTCTGTGGATGGAATCCCTTCATTTGTTGACCATGCTTTTATTGATGGCCATTATCAAAGACAAACACGATGTTCAAAGATAGGCCTGGCAGCAGCAGCGGCGCTCTCTGTGTGAGCCGCAGCAGTTCAGCGAGGTAGCCAACGCACAGGTAGAGGTATCGGCAGCGTGGCCCAGGCGTAATACTGTAGCGTCTATCGGCACCATGGACAGCACTATTGAATCCTATCACCTGGTGTGGTGAAGGAAAACTGATTAGTTGTTCGGGAGAAGAGCGAGACGCCATGCATGAATGACACACACGGAGGAGAAAAAAAAATGTTTCAACTTCTTTTCCAAACGTGATTTTGAAATTCTTGAAATGCTGACATGTAAATTGTTAGCAACTAAATGTAATTCATTTCTAAATGACTAGATGTGCCTATCGGCGGTTTCATTCTAAACGCACTTCAAGTGTCTAGTGCGCAGGCCGCTGTCCATGGTGCTGAATGATTTACACCACAGGCTCTTCCAAACTTGTATTACCTGACCTGACATGATTCCATGGTGTTGCCTATTGTGTAGACAGAGACGGTGCATTCATAGGCAGGATGGACAATTGCTCAAGGCAAAGGGAAAGCATTGGTCAGCGCTGTTCATGAGTGGAAGGCCACCTGGCAAGCTGATATAGACATCTTATCATCCTATTATACATTATTAAGGAATACATAGGCCTACAGTTAATTTTCTTTGGCTGGTTAGTTGCCATCCTTGAGGGTGGTCAGCTGTTATAAATCTACATGTTAGTATTAGTAGCATAAATAGGTGACAACAATGTGCGGTTGCACCTGGTAAAATGCGCCGTTATCTTGCGCGGAGCAACGGATCCCCTTCCGCATGCCCTGTATGTAAATCTAACAGATTAAGGTAGACACAATTTATAAATTTCATCAAATCATTCCCGATTATTATTTTTCTGTTGGGTTTGCATCTCCTACCGGTGTGTCATTTGGGGTTTGTATGTGTTCAGTGTATCTAGGTGTGTGCTCACGCACGCGGATTCTAATTATTTCTAAATGACAGAGATGGGGAGCCAAGCAGACACACAAACACACACTAACAGCTGATGATTTTGTTACTTTTGATATATTTCACCAGATCAAAAGTGAAGACCTGAGAACCAGTGCTGCCTCCTGCTTCTTAATTGAAAATGCAAAGACCACAAAATGAACATCATAGGCATAACCCAGGCAGCTACATATGGATGCATCTGTAAAAGTATGCCCCATATGTAACAGTACTACATTTTTTAAAACTTTGACAGTAAAAGAACAAGACTTAACAGTACCAGCCAAAGATATTTTTGTAAAGATTCTTACACATATTTCTATCTTCCCTTTATGCCTTTATGTGTCAACAAAACATATTGTTCAACTGTGTACTGTAGTGTATATTCTAATGAGAAAAAGATGAGCATTCTGCTGTAAGTGGGTAACTGGATATTTCTGATGATTTAGCCAATAGATTCCTACACAGAATAGTTGTTTTGAGAGTGACCAACCCTGAGAGTTGAACAGATAAGTGATTTTTGCCATCGTGCTCTTTTCATCACACATTACCTACATTCTCCCAGAGCAAGAGAACACTGAGCAATTATAGAATTGCTAATTATTTTACTTTTAATATGAGATGTGTACACCACTTACTTTAGGCATGTATTAGTTGAAATAAATCTGACAATGGTCAGTCCGCCATAGATGTCCTTCACAATGGGATTAACTAATGCCAGCCGAAATGTTACTTTTGTAGTATTAACTTTACATACCAATTGCTTAGCTCAAAAGAAAAGAAAAACAGCTAAAAGCATTGTTTCCATAGACCTTGATACCTCAAACAACAAAAAGTTACTTAAACGTACATATTTGCCCTCCTTGATCTCCACTAGCGTGATGCTATTATGTCCTGTGGTGTTATCCTTAACAAACGATCTAGTAACAAACAGGACAGTTTGTATTTAGAGCTATTTTTTGAACTATTACAATCTTATGCAAGGTTTTACATGAGGACGCTTGGTCACTGACATTATATGAGGAACTAACAAGATTTTACATTGTATGTGTGTGAATACCATAAACACACACATACTCCCTGGACTAGATTAGATTATGTCCATTACCCACACATTAGACTCCAACACCGTGTTCATCTCAGAGCTGAAGTCAGGGTAGCTGTCATACTGGACTGACAGCTCTAGCACACAGCCACAAGTATGGGCCACAGGTCTTCTCTGAAAACCTTGAATCTGAGTAAAGCCAATAATCATTTCTTTGCCCAGGAATAGATCTGACCCTGTGCAGAACCTGAGGAACAAACACAGATGCTGCGTATCAGCATTCTTCAAATATGTGGTTAGGTACTTCTGAATGTCCTGCTGGTGGACATTCACTGTCTCTGGGAAGGTGAGTGTTGTGAAGTGGAGCTTCTAATGAGGACACTTTACTTCTGAACTGCAGTATAACAAACTGTTAAAGTGAACAGAACGCGCTCTCGCACTCGACATGTGGTTTTCCTACTTATCATCATCATCATAGTTAGCGTCAAGAAGCCACGTATCATGCAACTTCCTGGCTTCAAAGTAAAAGCACTTCCTGTTTCAATGCAATCACAATCAAAGTAAATCAGATCAATTAAACAATTTACAACAGTGAGAGACTTCACAACCTTTCCTACAGTTGGTTGCAGGGTTTCGTATACAGTTGTGAGGTCCTGAGGGCTGTGCCCGGCGGTGCTGAGTATTTTTGCCCATTGTTCAATGACGTAGGCAGGCTCTTGAACAAGCCTTTTGTGGGCAAGCTCCTGGAGGATGTCATTGACATTGCTAGCTGTTGGTATCCTTCTGCAGCTGTGGTTTCTAGGATCTCAATTAATTCTTCCTGGTCAACGCTGTTAAAATCTGATCTCCATGATTCAAACACTGTACGCTCAGACTCAGGCATGTATTTGAGGAAATTCTCCACTACATCGCTCTTCACATATCCAAAGGCAGCTTGCTCTAATATGACAGGCGCGATCTTCACACTCTCCCACTGCTGCTGCCCAAAATCATGCCTTAGAAAAGGCCCTTTAAGAGCATCTCCCGTTGTGCAGCGGTCGTAGAATTCACTCCAGAATTCTGAAAGACAATCTCTCACAACTCCTCCATCATCATATCCCATCTCAGGTGTTCCGTCTGGCAGTACAAGCTGGATTTTGATGATGTCAACATCTTGAAGTCCATCATCAGCTCTGGCAGTACCTGCCCTCTGTGAACAACCAATATTCTCTTCACGCTCTCACTGGATGGCATGGTTTGTGGTGAAACAGGCAGTGTATCATCCAAATTATGTTGCTCATTTTCAGAAAAGTCTCCTACAAAAACAACGTTGCTACTCTCAAAAACATCCTCACTCCCACCCTGTGTGGAATATAGTGCAAAGTCAAAATTGTCATTGTTTGTAGTACTTTCCAAGAAACATCACATCAGGGTTGACTGTTTCAAATGTAGCAGATGGTGGGGCTGTAGCAACACTGAGAGAAGAAGTGGAGGTCTGATTCTGAGAGCTTGTCTCTCCAAAGATGGAGCCAAACCCGCGCTGTGACTGTGTGGTCAAATAAAACCTAAGAAGATTGAGTTTTGTGTCAGTGTACAATCGTCCAACATTCTGAGCCTTGTCCCCAAAGAGATCTCCCTTTATTACCCTTGATTACCTCTGGGAATCTCCACACCTAAACATTCTCTGATTAACAGTTACTTCCTCTTATCAAAGCAAAGGCAGAAATACCCCATATGGTCCTGTTACCACTCTACTAGGTACACAATCATATGTCACATATACAGTTTTGTTAGTGAGTAAGGCGCATAGACTAAGTCCCAGTATAAATGTACTAGCACAGGGAAAATTGTCCATCACACCGTGCACTACCGTTAACTATTAACACACTGTGTCAGTCTGGATCAGTTCATTTAATGAAGTAACCAGGTTATAGCTACCCTGCACTCACGTTTGTGTCAGTATCACAGAAGTATCTGTGAAGCTCTGGTCATCACTGCTATTTCAAAAGAGAAGCAGCTGGGATCCAAAGGGGCTCCCCTGACCGTCCCTCGGGGCCCGCTCTGCTTGGCCAACATGCAGAGTGAAGCAGGAAGTATCAGTCTCGCATATCCTCTCAGGGTTAATTAAAACTCACCCCACGGCCCAAACACCACGGCCATAAGTCATGTCATGCTCACTGAGCCTGTAATGTGTGGAAGGAAAAGCAATACAAAGCGGTACAGGCACACGTCTGTAATCTTAATTAAATATGCCCAGCTGTGCACCCTTTTCTCTCGCACTCACTGGGTTCACGCTTAATTTGAACCATCCGCTTCTATAGGAAGGCAGACATGGAAAAAAAGAGGGAGGAAGAGAGGTGGAGAGAAAGTGCTGTGTAGCACACTGAGAGGCGAAATCTATAAAAGGAACGGCTGAGTCGTTGATTAAAGCTGGTTACTGAAGCAGTTTAGGTGTAACCCTGGACATCCTCCCTCTGCTCTGGAAAAGAGGATGAAAAAAGAGGAGGGAAGAGGTTTACACAATAAATGGAGGGGGAGGTTCCTACAGAGGGATGGCTGCGCTGTACAGGGCTACTGCTTCAGTCGTCAGCAGGGAGCTGTGATTTAGTGTACTTCTACAGCTCTCCTGTCCTTTCACTGGAAAAAGACACTGGCCTTACTAGGCCTTACAGAGGCCGGATGGCCTTACTAGGCCTTACAGAGGCCGGATGGCCTGTTGCAACGGGTCCGGCACCCCATACTCCCGCAGCACCCCCCATAAACCCCCCCGAGGGACCCGGTCAATAGCTCTTGGTGTTGTGGGGAAACAGCAATCAGTGCAAATAGCAGTGCTGTGTCTGACACTCCTTCAATCAAAGAGCACAAACAGTCAGTTGGCATGCTGGGAGGGGGGGGGGGGGGGGGGCTTTCACTGGGAGCCTTATGCTAATGGTGACCTTTAGCACAAACCACATTTGGCAAACACTGGAGTCAGAAACAGTGCGTAAAAACTGTGCACATAGTACACACATGCACACACAGTACATACAGGCACCAAGAGTACTGCCACACCTTTGGGGACCAAGGAAATGTATTCATGTTGTTACAAAGCCATGAATCTAAAAGAATATCTTACATCATTGGTACAGTGCACATCTGTCTATATTTTTGCAGTCTGGGGATTTTATATCCCAACACAAACAAAAAATCACACACACACACACACACACACACACACACACACACACACACACACACACACACACACACACACACACACACACACACACACACACACACACACACACACACGTACACACACCTTTCATTAGCTAGTCCCCTCAGTTACCTCACACTAGCTCAAAACTAAATATATTCATCAAATCACATTTAAACAAGCACAGATGGCATTCATATCACTTCATGCAGTCCCTTTCGCCACACACACACACACACACACACACACACACACACCCTGGTGAATTCACACTGACTGACAGAACACAAAGAGCACATGACCATTGCCACTGGGTGTCTTTTGTAATCTGCCAAATTTACAGACAGTTGATTGTTGTACATTTTTTTGACAAATTGTAGTAATGGGTATTTTTTACAATTGTCACAGAGAAGTCAGATCTCTGAGGCAGTAAACGGCCTGCAAAGGCTCAAGGAGATGACCGACCCCTTTTTAGAGTCAATATCCCACATTCCAGGATCACACACACACGCCTGAATGCACGGGTTTACTGGGGCTTAAGTCCCGAGCCCAGAGTAACGGGGGTCTTACGGGACATGAGCTTCAGAAAATGTTTAAATATATTTATATATTGGCACCGCTACTGCCATGAACAGTATTGTGCCAGGGAAGTCACAAAGGTTCCCAGTGCTTTTTATTGCAACAAAGGATTCATATTGAATAGTTCAATATCATGCACATTTAATTTTAAAAGATGACCAAGATAGTATATGCTGTATATTTTAATTATGACACTAACATTTGAGTTGTGCTAAATAAGAATAACAAAGTATGTTTAAGTCGAGTAGTCTCACCTTACTATTTGACCTTTCACCTAAAGTGACGGTGACAGTGACATGGTGACGGTTCCATGATCAGCACCATGGACAGTGCTACACATCAAACAAGCAAGACTTCTATGTCTCGATATGGAATATGGATGCAAACACAGACTGAAAAAGACCCAATATTTTGAACCACGTTAAAGCTGGAAGATATTTCAGGAAAACAACTTACCCAAAATAAAAAGTATGATTGTGGCCTACTTACCTACACACACCAGGAGAGAGCACTTCTGAGAGTAAGACAGTAGCTTTATACTCTAGCTTTGTCTTGATTTATTGTTGACGTGTTGTCTTATATTGATGAGCATCATATCGTGTTTACTGATTAGGAGGCACTCAATTTACTATTTGTCACTTTCCGTTAACGGGGGGGGTTCTGAATTAATATTGACGTGGCATATTCTGCATACAGGCCTTCAATGGCCTCTCAAAACCTCATGGAGACATCATATATAATGAACTAAGAATGACAATTACACAAATCAATTCAATCTGAGCCCTCATTTTATCTGTGGGGAACAACATTATAATATTATAATCAATAATGTACTGGCCTTTATTCTTTCACTCTCTCTCAAAATGTTGTGTGGGTGTTTTGGGCCGTCCTCTAAATACGAATAAAGAAAAGAAGATGAAGGAGAAAAAACAAAACACAATCATTTCAAACATTCACTCACCCGCTGAGCAACTTCTCCTCTGTCCATCACCCACACATGTATACTGTGGTCCAGCCCTTAAACAGTGTCACTGAGCACACAAACATTCTCTTATCCATAGATGGGTTTGAAGACTGATGCATGTGGTGTGTGTATATGAAAGCCTTCGTGTGTTTGGTCTGGATGGAAAAGGCCACAGGAATGACGTTTCCTCTTCTCTCCACAGCAGCACTACAAAAACACCCCGCAGATTCTCTCCCTCTCTCTCTCTCCCACAAAAGCCTGATACACTCTTTTTTCATCTTGTATGTATTGTTTATTATTTCCAATATGGACTGATGCACAATGCAAGGTATTTTAATACACCTGTTGGCTGGGGAGTTTTTTGTGCTCTTGTTAGTAGCTGGAGCTGGCATTCAGAGAAAATGCCACCACAGATGTTTGGTATTTCAGCTGTAAAAGCACAAGGATGACATTGACCTTAAATGGGAGGATTTGTAAAGAGCTCTCATCATCTGCCTGGAGAGGTATCCAATGTGTCTGGGCTTTGTAAGTATTTATTTCATATTGAAAATCCATTTTAAAATCTACTCTTTTTTTTTCTCTGCTTGTATATGACCTGGTTTGCTTTGCTGTGTTACACAATTGAACACAAACATTTTTTATATAATGCTAAAATTGATATCTTACGAAAAGTTATGTTATTTTTCGTGCGTTCTCTTATGAATGTATCGGCAACAAAACAATTTCGGAAAGGATTGCGGTTTGGGTTGAAATAAGTATGTTTGTTACCTAACTTACGTGCGTACGTGGCGTTAGTTAAGTACCTAAATTGCGTCCCTAAAGGGGGGTCAGGTCTATGTTCTGTTAGCCTTATGTTCCCTCAGTACACTTGATTTTTCTTTCCCATCCAAATGAAGCCCTATTTTTCCTAAGCCCCATGTTCCTCTCAGCATCATCCTTGGCCCATGTTAAAATGTTTCTGTACCTTTTTAAGATATCGCTCCAACACTATCCAATTACAGACAGAGAGTCTGGCTGGTACTCTTTGCCTTCGTTAGCACCTTGGTCAGGTTTAGACACGAGTAAGATTCTTTTGGTTTAGTGCAAGAATGTCAGGGTAAGCAAATCAGAGGCATAGTAGAGCGGGTCATGCCTTCCCCATAGTAGGAAAACTAAATTGCGACCAGGAAGGTCCGGTGACGTTACTCTATATAATAATTAGCTCAAATCTGTGTTTGTTGTATATTCTGAGTAATGGGCCTTTGGAACAATGGTCTTTTGTTTTTGAGGAAACAGGCTGACGTAAGATTGGGGCGACTGTGGCTCAGTGTTAGAGCCGATCGTCCTTCAATCAGGGGATCGACCGTTCGGTCATCAGCTCCTTGAGATAGGTGTGGGAGACCAAGTGAGGGGAATGAGTGATTGCATGGACCTGAAATGATAGGTGAGTTAGTGAAACAGGCAAATCCAGATCAAAACTAACTAACAAGTGGTACAATTTGTGACGGGTATAATCAACTTTGACTTTTGGTTTCACATGGGATACGGACAGCAGTCTCCTGGGTGAAAGTCCTGTCTTTGTTCGACCAATGCATCTACCCCAACCTCCTCCCTATGTGGACTTTGTTGCTGTTTATACTAGGTCACCTGACTTCACATGGCAGTGTACTTAATTATTGAATGTGTATTTAATGTGTTCTCAGAAGACAAACTGCGAATGCAGTTCTGTTTTAATTTAAATGAATAGGCTTGCAAATTAAGGTGGAAAAGAGTTCCAAAAAAAAAAGTATATCGTAGAGAAGAGCCATATCTTATCATCTATAAATGTATTTTTGACCTGAGAGATAATAGTTATCAAAGTCCGCTTACTACCTTTTTTTCTGGTCTGTCAACCACATCTTGTGCCAAATTCATGAAGTTTAAGACAACTAAGGGAGGATTCTGCTAGCTTGTCTTCATGTCAACTGACCAAACTCATGATCTTGTAGTTTTCATTGGTGGTATTGTATACAACAGTACTTTCAGACAAGAGTATGATTCATATGACTACCAGAAGGGAGAGGCAGGACTGCCCATTGTTCCAACAGCCCATTGTTTCAAAACCCAGATGGTCTAAAAAATTTCCTACATTCACCTTCGTATCCTCTTCCAAATTAATTAATGTATTTGTTCTACAATTTGTATACTTTGAAAACTTAAGATATTTGCATTGTTGGACTTTTTTTAGCGTTGTTGCATTGTTCGCAGATGTCGGCAATTAAATTTGCTGGGTACGATGTTTTCGTATATGAAAATAAGATCCACGTTCTACTAAACCAGTCTTTTAACCAAGTTAATGATAACTACCTCCATTCCCTCCTCTTGTGGCCACCAAATGCACCTTTGACTAGAAATGCCTATGCCTGAATATGCTGGTTGCTTCTGTAATAGAGATCAATTGAGTGTCACATTGTTGAGATTTTTTGATTGGAAATGCATAATTAGTCCTGCTGAGGCTTTCATGGGTTTCAGAAACTCTGTCCAACAGAACCACCTTGTCAGTCCTAGCTGTATTTGCAGAGTCATTCAATTTGAAAAGGGGCATAACTGCATCCAGCAGTTTCTTTAAGGGTAGCATTTGCTGAGTTGTGTATTCTATCAAGCAAACAGCCCAAAAAAAGCATTTACATAAAGACCATCAAATCCCAGTTAGAGGCAATTGCTTTGTTTGGATTTGAGGAAAGACAGGCATGGCAGGGCCTACTAACGCCTTTATTACCATGCCACATCTTTCACCTGCAAACTGTCTCGCTCAAAAGGCAGCTAATGTTGCACAGAAAACTAGCAGAAAGAGAGATGAAAATGACAATTACATTGCTCATTGTAATAATACTCAGCCTTTAGCAGCTGTTGCCAAAAACACAGCCAAGAAAAGTCTGCCTGCTCACGTATGTTGGGACTGCTGGGGTCTAATAAAGCTGTGGATCTGGATGGACGTTGGCAAATCTATGAGGAAAAGAGAAGAGAAAGGGGGTTAATAGGAGGAAGGTATGAGCAGGTTGGCTTTAACAGCTCTAGATGGCACAAAAAACTACAGTACCTGTCCAAATTTCAACATGAAAAATTAAAAAATATATAATAATACAGTTGCCAGGTGTCATTGTAGCCACAACATACTTATGATTTAGCTATTTCTGAGGCCTCAGTAAGCTTTAAACAGTATTTGGCAGGTTGTTTAATACCCTATATACCCACTGCATGGTTCTGCTTGACTTGACTCAACTTGACTCAGTGTATGTCTGTAATCAAGTACTGACTCAGCATATGGTCTGTAATCAAGCGATGACTCAGCGCATGGTCTGTAATCAAGCGATGACTCAGTGTATGGTCTGTAGTCTCGTGATGACTCAGTGTATGGTCTGTAGTCTCGTGATGACTCAGTGTATGGTCTGTAGTCTCGTGATGACTCAGTGTATGGTCTGTAGTCTCGCGGTGACTCAGTGTATGGTCTGTAGTCTCGTGATGACTCAGTGTATAGTCTGTAGTCTCGCGATGACTCAGTGTATGGTCTGTAGTCTGGTGATGACTCAGTGTATAGTCTGTAGTCTCGCGATGACTCAGTGTATGGTCTGTAGTCTGGTGATGACTCAGTGTATAGTCTGTAGTCTCGCGATGACTCAGTGTATAGTCTGTAGTCTCGCGATGACTCAGTGTATAGTCTGTAGTCTCGCGATGACTCAGTGTATGGTCTGTAGTCTCGTGATGACTCAGTGTATGGTCTGTAGTCTCGTGATGACTCAGTGTATGGTCTGTAGTCTCGCGGTGACTCAGTGTATGGTCTGTAGTCTCGTGATGACTCAGTGTATAGTCTGTAGTCTCGCGATGACTCAGTGTATGGTCTGTAGTCTGGTGATGACTCAGTGTATAGTCTGTAGTCTCGCGATGACTCAGTGTATGGTCTGTAGTCTCGTGATGACTCAGTGTATAGTCTGTAGTCTCGTGATGACTCAGTGTATGGTCTGTAGTCTGGTGATGACTCAGTGTATAGTCTGTAGTCTCGCGATGACTCAGTGTATGGTCTGTAGTCTCGCGATGACTCAGTGTATAGTCTGTAGTCTCGCGATGACTCAGTGTATAGTCTGTAGTCTCGCGATGACTCAGTGTATAGTCTGTAGTCTCGCGATGACTCAGTGTATAGTCTGTAGTCTCGCGATGACTCAGTGTATGGTCTGTAGTCTCGCGATGACTCAGTGTATAGTCTGTAGTCTCGTGATGACTCAGTGTATGGTCTGTAGTCTCGCGATGACTCAGTGTATGGTCTGTAGTCTCGTGATGACTCAGTGTATGGTCTGTAGTCTCGCGATGACTCAGTGTATGGTCTGTAGTCTCGCGATGACTCAGTGTATGGTCTGTAATCAAGCGATGACTGTGTGGTCTGCAGTCTCAAAAATATTGATTGTATGGTCTGTAGATTGCGAGTGTGCTCCATTTCCACTCATGTAATCTATAACATTAGGAAAGAACGAACATCCTCAGCAGCTATATGGCATTATTTCACTCAATTTATATAGAGGTGTCATGAAATAAGAATACTGCCTGTGCGTTTTGCAAATTGTGGGTTAACTGCATTGTGTTTGTGTTTTAAATATAGAAAAATAAATAAAATGTATTTGAACAATCGATGAACAGCATCTGCCTTTTAATGTCACTCTTTCATGAGATGAGGTTTATCATTCTGAAGCAGAGATCAAGAAAAGACTTTCATAAGACTAAAAACTGAATATCATTACAATCATTACTGTGGTAGTTGAGTGGAGGCAGCAGCCATTGCATCTTGTCTTAAAAACACTTGGAGGGAAGCCTGCTTAAGATGTGTGTGTCCTGGAGTCTAGAAGTTTTCACCGCCCACATCCAAACACCCACTCACTGCCTGTCTGTCTACCTGTCAGCCTAGCTGTAGCTCTGTCTGTGCCTGTCAGCAGTTAAAACAGACAGACAGGCTAGCAGACAGATGCACTGTGTTATTATGCATTCATGTACTGTCAGCATGTTGGGATATATGACAAATCCAGCACTGTGTATTGCTTTAAAACCCTCATTTGTTGGGCAGTGAACTTGAAGAAACTGGGATTCTAGTAGGCTTCTGGCACTGGAAGACTTTTCAAAAGCAGATAGTGTTGCTACCTTTAAAATGACTGCCCTTAGGCTACAGCTAACAGTAGTGTTTATAGTGACGTCTTTCTTTCTTTGCAGCACATTCTGTTCTCCTCTAAATAGGGCTCACTGCCTCACAGTGTTTGCCTTTAGACATGAACTTTAGTTGTGCTGATCCGTCTAATTAGAGAACCTTCACTCAGTAGAACACAAGTGGGGATGTCCCTGACTAAGAATGTATACAGTCAAATCTGATATAGTGTAGCCTATCATTGACTGATTGTCCAATCATATTATTTTTTCTGCTCATTGATCCATATTGTCGTTTGCGACATTGGCTTCCAATCTGTTCACACCTGACCAGAGACTGAAACGCCATGAGATGTCGGTGGACGACTCGTCCGTCCACACATTGTTAACACCTTTTAAGTTCAGACAGATCTCTTTTACTGTTTCATACCATCTTAATCAGAGACATCACTCTCTTCCTGCAGTTGGTCAGAACCGCAGCTATCCACACCTACCAGACTATTGGAAGCAGCAGATTCCTCTCCAGAAATATCAACAATGATGTTACTGTATACTGAGGTTTACGGGGGGGAGGACCCCCGACGGTTTGTCTTCTTATTTGTCCCCATGTTGGACTGCTGGCTGAACAGCTTTATTTATTCATTATTTCAATGTCTGGAGAATTGCCTTTTCCTTTTCTCTGACCCACCATAACTTTGCTGCAAATTGAAAATGATTAGCTACAAATTAGTAAGATAGTGGGAGATTGTTTACACTGTATCCTAGCAACACACACAGCGGTGCAGGATGGGCATTCACATGAATGTGCATCACTAAAATCGGGCATAGTTAAGTTTGGTCAGTACAACCGACGTAAAGTCCAGTGAAGCCTTAGCAGTTAGGACCAGGCTTAACAACCAGCTGGTGCAACCCTCCCCTGGAGCTGATATCAACGGCAAAACCTTACTCTTGGAAACATCTGGAGCTGGCATCTGAGCTACACTGTAACTACAGAAAGATCTGAACCTGGTATTCATTGCAACAATGCAGTGGAACAGCAAGAAGATGGCGAAGATTATTAAATCGTAGACAGTGTTGAACTGTTACATGCTCACAAGGCACTGCTAACAGATCTCTATACTTTTTCTTTTCAAGAAGATGAGTAGCCAAATATAACACCAGATGATTCATCACCTCAAAGATGCATGATAGCAAAATCTGGTCACAGGAGAAAAACTTTCTGTAGTTTCATTTGTGTTATTTCCCATGAAGCCTCACGTACCAGGAGACAAATTCAAGTTATTCATATCAGACCCTTAAATCATGTCTACCTGGATGTTATCAGTTTCACTGCTCTTGAAGAAAGCATTTTATTACTTATGTATTCAGTTATATACTGGGCAGTGCATTTCCCCTTTTATTCAACCATTCAGCCCTCGGTTCAGTAAGCATGGCATTAACATTCTAACAAAACACTAGAAGCAAACACAAATATAAGCACAGACAGAGGATTTTAAGATTAGTGAGACTTTGGGGGCCACACATCTGTTTCTCATTTTAGACATACTCTTTGTTAGAATGTTGTGAGAGGCAGACTTGGTAGACCCGCAAAATGATTCACCTTCACAAGCACACATGCTCGACTTTAGGAGTCAGCAAGTAGTGGACAAACCTGAGCTATTGTCCGTTCTAAAAAGGAAAAACGTATATAAGGAGTAGTTCTTTAAGGGATGAACTCTTGGATTAAATAACCCCCATGTTTCCTTAAGAACCACCCTTAGCCCTCTTTAGCATGACTTTTTATTTTGGGGGGTAAAAAATATTTAACCTCATTTTACCCCCCCCACCACAACCCCCAGCGAGGTTTTGGTTTGTGGCCTCAGGGCAACAAAGTGCCAAGAGGTTAGTGAAACACCAAGGTTTTTAGAGTTCATATGATAAGAGCAAGCAATGTATGCATGTTTATTTATTTTGACAACATCAACATGTAAACCAACATCCCCAAATGACTGTGTGTGTGTGTGTGTGTGTGGATGTGTGTGTGTAATAATTATAACCATAGTCATTGTTTTTACTTTACTATCTACTGATTGTTACAGAAATGGAGACAGGAACATATTATGAGCATAACGAACATGATCAGGCAGTTTGGGTCGTTTGAGAGACAGTTAGGATGTCAGGGGTCAGTCAGCAGAGTAACGTGTGTGCATATATGTGTGTGTAGTGTGTGTGTGTGTGTGTGTGTGTGTGTGTGTGTGTGTATCACATCTGGAAAGCATTGTAGAAAGCACTGTGTGGTTGTTCTCCACCAGGATAGGCGTGGAACCTCAACAGACAAGCATTCTCCTCTAAGAAAGCAGGAAGCACACATTTGAATGTGTCATTTACCTTTTCTTCATCCACTGACACGCACGCAAACAAACACAGCTACACATTTACACACACACGTAAATACACACACACACACGTTACTCTGCTGACTGACCCTTGACCTCTTACTTGTCTCTCAAACCACCTTAACTGCCTGATCATGTTACTTGCTCTCATATTATGTTTCTGTGTCCATTTCTGTAATTATCAGCAAATAGTTTACTAAAAACAATGACTATTGTTAGAATTATTATCTCCACACTAAAGCAGGATATTGCCTGAACATAAGTGGTCTAACTGCACAATGTTGCCCTGAGGCAACAAACAAAACACAATTTTAGTACATAAATAAGAAATAAAATAAAAAATCTTTACACAATCAAACATACTTCTTTACATTCTAATGTGCATGCATACATCTTTTATATCAAGATATTTAAATGTAAACATGTTAAAAAGCTATAGTGAAGGTCACACCCACATGTCTGGTGAATACTCCAAAAAGGTAGTTTGTGGCCTAAGAGCAACATTATGCCATAGACCAGGGGTCTTCAACGTTTTTCAGGCCAAGGACCCCCAAACTGATAGAGAGATGGAGCAGGGACCCCCGACTATATATATATTGTATAAAATTGTGTTTTATATTAAACTGGGCCTAGTGCCATGTATAAACATACCTCTTTATTGTGCATTCAATACTAAGCTATTCAAATAATACACAGGTTCATATATCCATGTTTTTATTTTAAACATGAAGGTACAGTGAGTAGGGTGGCCGTGCCGCTGCCATTTATAAACATACCTTGTCAGCTGATACCAATGCTAATATCAACATTGTCTGTCAATTGCATGATAATCATGCATACAAGCTATTCAAATTGATGTTTTCTTTTTAAACATAAATGTGGAAACGAAAATGAGTGATGGCCTATTAGTGCCACTGCCATGCATAAACATACCTGTTATCTTGCATACAATACTGAACTATTCAAATAATGAACAGATTCAAGGTTGGAAAAAAAAAAAAAAAGAATTGTCCAATCAACCAAAAATTTCGCGGACCCCCTGCAGTACCCCCGCAGACCCCCTAGGGGTCGCGGACCCCCTGTTGAAGACCTCTGCCATAGAGGGTTAGGAGAGCATCGTACACTCTGAGCGTCTGATCACACCTGCCTTAGAGTGCGTCTCCATGTGCGTCTCACTTGATGGGATCTCACTTCCCCGCTCTATAAGCCAATAAACACTTTCCGTGCCTAGTCTACCGGAAATCAATAGAACAAGAAATCCAAATTGCCCAAGACCCTAGTACATGCTTTTAAACATGTTAAGCCAGTGTCATGTTGTTGAGTTGTCCCTTATAGTAAAATGTATTGAGTGGACCAGTTCCCTCTGGTCCGCAGAGACCGGAGACAGCTTATTCGTTGACCGTTGATGTTTTTGTCACGTAACGTGTGCACTTCATTGACGGCACTTCCGTTGTAATGTTAACCCAAACGACAACTTTTCCGAAACCTAACTGTGAGGACAGAAGCTTATTTAAAAAGACTGTATGCATGTAACAAGCGGAAATTGACACGTTTCTGGCTTATGTAGGAAAACCCCCAAAAAATGAGGAGTAACTTTTCGTAAGCATATAGATCTCATATATTTAAAAAAATATGATCCCTGTACCTTTACATTTAGTCTAGTTAAATGTCTTCCTCTCTGAACATGAGTCTGATGTTCCAGCATCTGGTTTGTACCGGTCGGAACGGGAAACGTAAGCCAAGAAATGAAGAAGCAGCTCTGTTCAGACCTCTAACATTCACATCCCTCTGACCTGTGAATGTCTCTCTGACCCTCCCTTCTTTCTTTTCTTTCCTATGAAGTAAGAAGTCAACAATACTTCTTTATTACTGCAATAGGAATTTGCATAGCGGTTGCCACAGTTTCACAAATAGATACTATTTTGGGTGTTGTCTGGTGGCAGATGGTGCTCCACCATCTTGCAGTGTGTTTTTGATTCGAGTAACAGACATTCCAGTGAAGCGGTGAGCTGCAGTGCCATCTAATGATCATACACAGCCTCAGTCTTCCTGTTCTCATAGCCATGTTGTAACAAAATAGTTATCATCACTCTTTATATGTCCATGTGCCGTGTCATTACTGTCCCAATGCAACAGCTTTGAAAAGTGAAAAGTGGAGCGCAGCAGCAGTATGAATCAAACTTTTTCACCCAGAGTCACATTTTTACATTGGGACATTATATATCCCAAATATCTTGCGCTGCAACCTGACAATCCACAACCAAATACAGAGAACAGAAATACAGGGATAGACTGTATCAGTCATCAAGATTCAAACTGTTTAAAAGTACACTTTCATTACGGCCATTGGGGAGTGTTGAGAGCATGTGAAATATTGCATAAATGGACCCAAATGCAGAGAACACATTTACATTTACAGCGGGACTTCATCCAGCTGGTTGTGCTCTTTAGCTGCAGAGTGCACCATAGCACATGAGAGCAGTCCAGACTGCAACAGTACAGTGAGTGAACACAGCAGCTGTGAAAGAAACACCTGCATTCCTCCAGCAAGAGTATTTTAATGTAACAGAGCACAACTGTCTCCTTAAAAACACTCATCAGATTCAGTCACACTGTTTAAGTACTTGTCGTCATTTTGAGTTGAATAGAACAATAGTTTATGTTGCACTGCTGGAGACCATTCAAGGAAATCAAAATGACACTCTGCCATTATTATTGAGTGTGTGTGTGTGTGTATGATGGAATCATTTTGAACAGCTTCCTATGCTAAAGCAGGGCACACTATGGCATGTTTTGGTTTCTACTTTGAAACCAGGAAGATTCACTGTGGGATTGAACAAAATGGAATGGTTCTCCTATTTCATACCAGAGTAGAGACAGAAACTTTGTTCCACTGTGTGTTTGAACCACCGGCCTAACAAACGATTCCCATAACAAACTGACTCAGTGTCAGATTCGTGGTTCTCACAGGAAAGCAATGCTACAAACATATGATGATCTTATAGAATATAAGTCAACATAATATAAAGAAGTTAAAATGCATAATTCACATCAATGCTGCAGGAATATTAATCCAGACACATCAGATATAATAGTAAAACATTTTACTCATCAATCAATACTTTACCTTCAACTACTTAAACTACATTTAGCTGATAATACTGACGTACTTTTACTTTGCTAGGTAGGGTTTCAAATACAGGACTTTTAGTGGAGTATCTTCAAAGGGTGGTATGAGTACTTTTACTGCAGTACAGGATCTGAATACTTCTGAGCTGAATGAGAGGGACTTTCACACCCCTCACCCACCCCCAAAAAACAGAGAGGTGGTTTTAATAAATGTTTATCTTAATAGGCTATGTTAGCTTACTGGATGTGCATGTGTACATCACAGTTTTAATTTGTTGCTGGAATGTTTTCTATTTAATTGAAAATTAGACTTTTTTCCGTGAATTGACTTTACTTTCAATGCTGCAATAAATAAAAGTACAGCTGTGTGTTGACTTCTGCGAGTGACACCTGAACAACATTATTGTTGGATTCAGACATTTGCCTAATAGCTATAGTCAAAAATAAAAAAGGGAAATATCAGACTTTAATTTGGGGACACATCAGGTGTTTACAAGTTCAAATGCAGCAGCCCATCTGTAGAGACCACAAGCCTTTAATGAGTCCTAAACATGTAAAAACATGCTGCATGCGGAGAGGTATCCCTTCCTTAATACTATGCATGTCGTCGCATGGGAATTCCCCTCGTCAAGAGCATGGGATTTCTTCTTTTCAGTTGTATATAGTAGTTTATTCAAGTATAGCAAATGCGAAGATACCAGTCCTCATACACACACGGGTAGCTTCCACAGACAACATAAATACTAGGGGTGGGAATCACCAGAGGTCCCGCGATACGATATTATCACGATATGCTGAGTATTGCGATAACTTCGCAATAACCTTTTTTAAATTGCAAATTATGTTTTATCTAATAAGATAAAGTTTTCAGTCTGTTCATCTCACTTGAATCATTTTTATTGCCGCAAAATGGGATTGTCAAGCAGACAGACTGACCTCATAAAAACCTGTCATAAATGTTGCATGCACCTGACAAACTGTTTGTATTACAGTCTACATAGTCCAGCTTAACTGAATGCAAACGTGTGAGGACAGCTGTACTATTACAGGTATTAACAATGCAACTTGTACAAAAAATGCAGCACAAGAATGGGGGATTGCCGACAAAAACCTGGTGGTTGTAACCGACAACGCTTCTAATGTGGGCGTTGCCGTTTAGTTAGCGGGATTCCTGCATGTGAAGTGTTTCGCTCACCCGCTCAATCTGGCCTCACAACGGGCGTTAAATCTGCCAACAGCAGCCAGGCTCATGGGGAGAGTGCAGTGCGTAACTGGCTTTTTCAACAGAAGCACGGTGGCAAACGTCCGCGTTTGATTTAAACGCGGAAACGTCCGACGCGGACGCCGCATTTCTGATTTCTTTCTCCGATGTCTCCATCTTTGTTTTGACCAACTTCCTACCAATCACGCTGAACCGGGACCTCTGCTGACCTCACCAGAAAACAACTCAGCACCATCAAGTGGACTGAAAAAGCAATTGATTTTATTTTTCTAGTACCAAAAAGTTGATATAATAAAAGATCGATACTTGGCTTACGTCTATCGATACAATATCGCCACGCAAAATATTGCGATACTATGCTGTATAAATTTTTTCCCCCACCCCTAATAAATACACAGATACACATTTTCTTCTTACCGTTTTTCCAGTTCCACTGCAGAGAAATAGCTGATTAAATGTCAGGAACAAATTTAGTGAAGGCCGACAGATGAATATTAGCTCGAACAAAGAAAAGTTTCCGTTCCAATCACTGCTAACATAACATGACAGGAATGTCTCGTATTTTTTGCCAAAATTTTCAGTTAATTTACTGTTGAGTGTGCTTGTGCAGTTGCTTCACTTTATGTGGAGTCAACGAGCTGAAATACAGACTGCGCCACTGTGCACACATAGTGGTCAAAGTGGGTGCATAGTAAAATCCTGTCATCAGGATTTAAACACTCTGCTGCCACCTTGCGTCTGCAGTTATCAAGTGCAACTCCCCGCTTTTAATGCCGCAACGTCGCTCTGGTAACGCAGTGAAACTAGCAGTGGCGGGCCGTGCATTTTATACCTGGGCCTTCAGTGCTGTCCTTACAGTTGAACCACCTCCTAATAACCTCATTATGACGCCACAGCTACGGGTTATTATTCGTTTCTAGGGGTGTAACAATACACGTATTCGTATTAAACCATTCGGTACGAGGCTTACGAACCGAACAATACGTTTAAATAATACTAGTGCGTTTTGAAAATGCAGAAGCTTAAATAGTGGGAAATATGTTTTCGGTGGACTATGCGCAACCTGGCAACGTGCTGTCTGACACGCCCACCACGGCACCACAACATTGTACTCTGGTGAGGCGCGTGTGTTCTGGGAGGCACGCTATGCTAAACTAGCTTAGCAGGAAAACAACAGCAGCACACGCTACACTCTCCCCGCAGCGTTCAGCTGTTCCCTACTGATTAAAAAAAAAATAAAGCAACCGCCACACAATCCCCATTTCTCCAGAACATAATTATTGCTTTGTTAAAGAAAACAGCCCAAACAGAGAATGTCCGACCCTAATACCACACATGACGGGATGCTTCGTCATTAACGGGATGCTTCGTCATTAACGGACAATGCATATAGTCAAAATCAATGTAATTAACACAATGACAAGAACAAACTCACATATATTTATGACAAATCAATCCAGCAAACCTGCGGTGCTAAAACACGTATTCATCCACACACTGAAGAGCACGAGACATTCAAATATTATTCACATCAGAGGAAACAATATTAACCATATCATAAAAACGTCACGATAGAAAAATGAACACAGTAGTAACGCTACTGCAGATGTAAAACACAAGAGCACTTCACTTACCAAAGCTGCTGTTCTCTTAAAGACAAAGTCCATCCTCCTTTCTTTGTTAACAAAGAGTTTAATGACGTGGTTCTACAGAACATCGGTGTGGTTCAGTTTCAGCCAGAGGTCCTGTGAACGTGTTCGTTGAGTTGTTGATCCACTCGGGTCTCAGCAAAAGTTTTCAAAAGCACCGTAGCTTGTAAGTGTCCTGTCGTGCTATGGTGTCGTGTTGATGCCTTGGTTAGCCACCTCAGGTTAGCCACCTCAGGTTAGCGTAGCTCCAAACACCAAGACACTCAGTTGCAAATTAAACGCATTCCCAGAGATAAAATGTGCAACGCTTCTCCGACGCTGTTAGCCAGAAATACCGTTCGTACAAATCCTTTTCCTGGCTGGGTCAGGGCTGCTAGCTGTGGGGTTGGCCGACCTTTTCCTTCCTTCTCCAGAAAGGCGTTGCCACTAATTCCGCCACCAAATCCGTTTCTCCTCCTTCAGCCAGAGTGTTAAACCAAAGCTAGGTAAAAAAAAAAAAGAATCTACACAAAGCAAAACGCAAAAAATTTCATGTCAATGTCATAACTTCTTACATATCTTTCAACTTGAACTGTTACTACTAATACGAACTTCTGCTAGCTGCTTCAGCGTCACAACAGTCACGCTAGTCCACTGACCAATCACACCGCACATTATTGCTGAGCCAGCCGCACGTTAATTTGTAGACTACCTCGGTAGCTCTGGCACATCATAGAATAAGCCCAACATGTCAAACTAAAGATCTGATTGGTTGAACACTATGACAATCAACAATATCGTCCCCATTTACTTAAACTGCAAAGTCTACCTAGAGGGCATCGGGCCTCTCTTCTTACCTAGAGACATAGGGGTGAAATCTGATTGGATAAAAGCTCTACTTAAAACAAGCTGTGCAATGAGAAAATGAGCTAATGGGAAAAATAATTAGAATAGTAGTGTATTTGTGAAAAATTATTTAATTATATAATAGCTATAATTTTGTGATTCTGTTTAGGCCAGCAGAGAAGGCTTTGCTGGCCCTGACGGCCCACCACTGGAAACTAGCAACATCCGTATGTGTGTCCTTCTCAAATCTCAGGAACCCTTCATTCGATCTACTTCTCACTTGGTGGGTGCATTGCTGGGGACATAAGGCCATGCAGCATAGAAGTTGATGCAATTTGGATAGGCGACAATTTAAAAATGAATACACTTTGAATAAAGAAGTAAACTCTGTGAGGGCTCTGCAGACATAGTCCAGTCTGTAGGCCGCGGATCATCGACCGGTTCACTTTTGCTGCTGCCTGCTGGATATACCAACGTTACAAACAAACGTCTTCTTCACTTCCCTTGAGTCGGCAATGAGCAACAACGCTGGAAGCAATCAGCGATATTCCGAACGGCCAGGCGGTCAGACCAAGCACTGCACTAGTGATTCAAATCAGCAGAGTGGACCCACACAGACAATGTAAAATAGTATGAGGAAAAGCTTTTTGTAAAGCATTGAATAACTGCTACTGCAACAAATAGCCAATGTGGTCTCACACTGGTACTTATTCACAAGCAGGTCATTTTATTTCAGGCCACCGAGACAAAAAACATCTTGAGAACAAAAAGAGCTCTGATTGTCAAAGTTCTTATTCTACAGCTAGGGAACAGCTAGCAGAACAAAGCTGTTGCAATACCTGATTGAAGCCATTATTGCTTCTCTTGGGACAAACCTCTATTTCTCTACATTTGAAAAGGACATCTAATTTTTCTAGTCTATGTAGAGGACTACACCGCAGTCCAGAATACTAACAGTCAGTTCCTTGAGCCAAGGACATTCCATGTTGTCCAAAGTCTCTCGTCTTCACTACAGAAGGCTGGATTAACTCTTTACATTTTTACTTAACGCCTTTCCTTAGCAGCAGTGAGCTGTGCCTACTGTGAGGTAAAAAACTGCAAATTGACTGTGAAAAGTCACATTAAATGACAGACAACAGGAAGTCCATGTTTCACAACCAGTCAAGCATTTGTAATGTAATCACAAACTAATTTTGATACCTACTGTATCTCCATGCTTTAACAAATTTAATCAAATGTATTCTCCCCACTGCGGTGTAGAAATCCCATCATTGCTTCCACCTCTAAGTAAATCCAAATAATCATAGTGTGTGTGGTCTGTTTATTTCCCTCTCTTCATTCCTAATGGGAAGGTTAATATGCAGCGTGTTTGAAGGAGTACAGAGATGTTTACCCAAGCTGGAGGGGTTCTATTATCTCCCAGTCTCAAACCTTCTCTTCTCAGTCTGAATTATTCTCACCACAAACAATGCAGCAGCTACGCACCCACAGGTGGACAGTTAAGAACTGCAGTGATGGTTGAAATCAGCAGATTGCCAGAGCTCTGCAGCAGGAAGCAGATTGAACAATTGCTAGTATCATCCATGACATGATTCACCATATAAGAGTTTCTCTGATCATGACTTTGAGTTATATTTGCCGTAGGTTACCGTTGTATTGTGTGACAAGCCCTGAAATAGACCGTAAAGCTGTCTACAGGATATATCCGGGAGAGGCTTTAGCCACATTCTCGATTTGAATGTAGTTTGAAATTTATATACGTTTTTGTTTTCTGAAAATCACGGATCTCGCGGCTGGAACTGGAGGTCGCTGCTGCTCGGAGACGGCGGCGGCGGCCGGAACTGTGGGTCGCTGCTGCTCGGAGACGGCAAGGCTCAGCCAAATGGCAAAGCCTGCTAAAAATAGGCTCAACTCATTGGTGGCGGCCGGGTCTGGGAGCGCCTAAGGCTCGGAGGCGACAGCGGCCTGGTCCGGGAGCGACTGCAGCTCGAAGGAGACGACAGGGGCCGGAGCTGGATGGGGTTGCTGCAGCTTGGAGGCGACAGCGGCCGAGACTGAATGAGGTCGCTGCGGCTCGGAGATGGCATCGGCAGGAACTGGAACCCGCTGCGGCTCGGAGATGGCGGCGGCAGGAACTGGAACCCGCTGCGGCTCGGAGACGGCGGCGGCGGCAGGAACTGGAACCCACGGCGGCTCGGAGACGGCGGCGGCAGGAACTGGAGGTCGCTGCGGCTCGGAGACGGCGGCTGGAATCGGCCGGACCGCCGACAGGACACGGGGAGCTGGAGTCGGCCGGACCGCCAACAGGACACGGAGAGCTGGAGTTAGCTGCGGCCCAGTGGAGATGGGGGATCGCTGCGGCCCAGCGGGAACGGGGGATCCGGGGGATTGCTGCGGCCCCGCGCGAACGGGGGATCGCTGCGGGAACGGGGGATCGCTGCGGGAACGGGGGATCGCTGCGGGAACGGGGGATCGCTGCGGCCCAGCGGGAACGGGGGTCTGACCTTTCCTCTGCCGCTGTCTCTCAGCGGCCGGAACTGGAACCCGCTGCGGCCCAGCGGGAACGGGAGTCTGACCCTTCCTCTGCCTCTGTCTCCTTCGAGGGTTGAGCAGGCAGTCCATCAGGTCACGTTTTTCCTCCTGGACACTCGGAGACCCACTAAAGGCCAGGCGGGTTCCCGCTAATTGTTCATACCACTCATGGAGACAGTGCTCCAAATGGTGGTCTGCTGAGTCCATTTGTGGCCAGATCATTCTGTCACGGGGCATGCTGGAGGACTCAAACGCAGACCAGAAGTTGAGTGAAGTGGGAATTTATTGAACAAACAGGAATAGTTAGTGATGTGTCCTTCGTGTCGAGGCTTCGAAACTTGTGTCGAGTAATCCAGGAAGATTTTTATGAGGCGCGTATCGAGGCTTGTGTTGATGACGTAGGTGGTGACGTTCGAAGCCTCGCGAACCACCCGTACCACGTGACTGATTCAGGAAATGGTTCACGGGTTTGGCGTGCGATTCGAAATAAAAGGGGCAGCGAAACGCAATGGATCCCCGGTCACATTTTGTGTACTTTACTGCGCGTTTGTTTGCAAACTATTCAAGCTTCTTTTTTCTGCGATGGAACCAGCAAGAAAGAGCCTATTTGTAGTTGTTATTTTTTAAATAAAAATGAATAAAATGTTTTACGTGTTACATGTTGTCCCTAGTAACATAAGGACAGTCACAGACCAAATATCACAAGCACATTCTGCCGTGGCTCAGTGGGTAGAGAGGGTTATCTGGTAACTGCAAGATCGGCGGTTCGATCCTTGGCTGCTACATGTCCTGTGCCGAAATGAACCTGAGTGAGACACTGAACCCCTAACTGCTCACGTGGTGCTTCTCAGCAGCCCACTGCTCCCATTAAGCTAGGGAATGGGTTAAATGCAGAAGTCAACTTTCCTAACTTGAATTATTTATTTTTTTAAACTTCTCACATCACAACCCTCTCCGCAATTTGTTTCCACTTTCCCTTTTGACCCCGCCATTGCATCGTAAAGACAGACACCATATTAATAAGTTCATAAGTTATGTATTGGCATCACAAACATCATTCATTTATTCAATTCAATGCTTCACACCAAAGCCATGGTGTCATTTTAATCACTCTGCTGTTTTACATTTATTGTCCACCTGATGGCGCAGTAGAGCAAATGAAGCACCATGAAGCTTCGGCCCATGAGTGAAGCAATTGGATGGAAAGCTTCAATGCTTCATAAAGCTTCATCTCGCCATCACTAGGAATAGTTACCAGCACACAACAGGGAGTCCAAGCACAAAACAAGAGATGAGGGGGAAAATCCAGCAGGAACGAGACAGGGCAGGCAGACGGGGAAACCTGGAACAGGACGAGCAAAAACAGGCGGGTAGACATAACAATGATCTGGCTGTGAGTGACTGAGAGGCAGGGTTTATAAAGAGTGGAAGCAGCAGAGTGAGCAGGTGAGAGTGATGAGCTGGGTGTGACTGGCAGGTGCACTGAATAACTGATTAGGTGAGTGAGGAGGGTGTGGAGCTACACAAAGACACACAGAACACAGGAGGCAAAGCCTAATCGTGACACCCGTCTGATTGTCTGACTGCTTGAGTTTGTTGCCCTGCTAAACTTAATTTTAGTTTTTTGGAGATATCAGCAATTCACTTTTTTTGTGTCATCATAACCAGTAGAACCGATGTCCAAAGCTACAGAAGTAAAACCTATATTATAATAAAGCAACATGCTCTCACTCTCAACTCGTCACACTTGATCAGGAACCCTTGGTGTCACCTTTCAACACTAAGCGTTATTTTTCAAAGTTCAGGGTAGTATTAATAGACTTCAACACTTTACATAAGTTATGGGCATTCTGTTACTACATGGTAGGTTAAAGGCAACAAAACTAGGTTAAGGAAAAGATCATGGTTTGTGTTCAAATAAGTATGTTTGTTAACTTAAGATAACTTATTCAACTTAACTTATGACTGCAACCTTAAATAAGTCAGTTTCACACAAAATACGTTGGTTTCACATGGGACACAAACAGTGGTCTCCTGGGTGAAATGTATCTATTATTTATTTAGACAACGAGATAAACTCCATTAAGATAAATTGTCTTTGCGCAATGGTGACCAAGAAGGCAGTTGAGATAAATGTTGAATGCATGTGAATTTCATAAACAAAATAAAAGCAAAACAAAACAATACTGTCAAGAAAACTTGTACTCTGTCTCTGTGTCGTGCTTTTGGGTTCCCATATTTGTAATCTTTACACAATACAATACAAAGTCCACGCATCAACAAAAGAGGTTGAATAGACACAGATAGTGTATGATACATATAGACAAAAAGACAACAAGACACAATTAAGCTTGGTTTGATAATCTTCATTAGCAGTATCAGTAGCTCTTGGTTTCAGTCATAATAACTTAATAGGACTTAAAAAGGAAAACTAAGGTCCCTAAAGCAGCCTGTAGGATTACACACAAATGTTCATACAAGTACTTCCTGAAAGAATCTTTTATGGAGAATGTGAAAAACACCAACTGGTCAGCAGTGTGTCATGAGGAGTATATTTATGAGATTATTAATTTAAGATTTAAAAACACTCACGGTGCAACAAAATTAGGCAAAAAAGTTGCTGAAACATCTGTCTTACTGTCTGATAGGAAAATGTACTGTCAATTAAGGAATCAGGTAACTAAATTGAATAAAAGTAAAAAATAAAGAATATTACCAGAGTAAAATTATTGATTCAGAGAATGATGGAAAAAAACTATGGAACATTTTGAATGAAATAATGGGTAGGTCGTCACATCAAGCAAACCCAAATATAATAACTAATGGTACTTTCTTCACCAAACCAGTTGAGATTGCCAATTACTTCAATAATTATTTCATGAGTAAGGTTGATAAGAACCAGAAAGAAATAACTAGACACCCAGTGATGGCTCCTCCGTATGCACACTAATTGAGAATTATATCATGAAGGATACAAAATTCCAATTTGAGTTGATGCAGGTTGATACCCCTGACATTGAGAGAATGTCTGGTATAGACCATCTAGATGGATTCGAGGAAATTGTTTTCAAACAAATCCAAGATTATTTTATTAGGAATAAACTGATTAAAAGTTCCCAGCATGCATACAGACAAAGTCACTGCCCTTGCCCGGCTAACTAATGACAGGCTGAAACAGATTGATAATAAGAAAATCTTCGGCACAGTCTTGATGCAATATACCATGATATTATGATTACTGAACTTAAGAGATATGGTTTCAGCATTACGACTGTAGTGGCAGCTTATCTTACCGTCCTTCTTGGCCACTTCTTGCAGGATGTAAAGGGTTCTGACTCGCGTAGACTACCATGTGCTCTTGCAGACTAAACATTTCTTGTTAGCTGTCCAATGATGAGGCTCGTAGCTCGTAGTTAAAAGTAGTTTTATTCCATGTAAACTAAAAATAAACTAAATCCTTATGTAATAACTGGAGTATCAAAACATTGACCTTCTGCTGGCTATAACTAAAAAGTCTATAATCTGCGGTCAGAAAAATTGTTGCTCCACATACTGCTCCATCAAAGCCTAACTAGCACTGAAGCCTCACTTAAAGGAGTCAACCAAAAATGATCCCATAGCAGGACAAGAATAGAGGAGCCTTTACCTTCATAGGGCACACATTTGAAGCACATTTTACAACATGACCAATTACCTTAACTCTATTATATGGTAAACATTCTAAAGGGCATAACACACATACTTTTGCAATAAACATAAAATACAAAAGACTGTTAAGAATACAAAATGGCTCTTACAACGACGCTCTCTTGGATGGTCAGTTATCTTTCTGAGAGATCGCAGAGTCTTTTTATAAAAGTAGCTTATCAGACTGCAGATACATTAGCTGTGGGGTTCCACAAGGAAGTTGCTTAGGCCCCTTACTCTTCTCTATTTTTACAAATGTTCTGCCTCTAGCAATTAAGAATGCCAACATGGTAATGTATGCAGATGACACAACACTGTATCATAGCACTGCTGTTGGGGCTGGAACTTTTCAGAGGGAGGGAAGGCCGCTGGCCTCCGCTGTGTCTTTCTTACAGCGCAGTCACACCAAAAATGAGCTGGATCCGGTTTACACTCAAAAAAAGTATTCAGTAATTTGATAGAAGCTAAAACAGTTACAAACTGAAATACACCATCGATAGCATTATGTTCCACGGAGCAGAGTCCACACACGTTTCACCCAACAGGCCAGCAAGCTAGTTAGCTGTAAAATGATAACGGCATGAACTGAAGCAAAACCCTCTGGAACGATCTTATATTTGAAAGACTCTGTCCGAAAGTTCAAATGTCCAGTATCAGCCTCAGTGATTGGCCGAAATTCAATAGCCCCCTCCTGGCTTTCGGGCAGTTATCAGCTCTGTGTTTGGCTGAACTCCTCCGGACTCCTCCTCGCCCCCCTTGACCCGCTTGGTCAGCTGTCCAGTTCCTCGTCGACCACTTCCTGTTGACGATGTCTCTGCTCGGCTCCGCTTATCCATTCCCTTATATGGTCATGATCGTCTGCAAAGCCTGTCTCAAATCCCTATCTCTCCCTGTCTCTGCCTCATGGCTCAGAGCATTTAGTAACTATACTTTTAGTTTAATACATTCAATGATTATGTTTTAAGACCTTTACAAGTAAAGTTATTGCAGACATATAATATCCTATATAAGTAAACATACTGTAATCATATAATACATTCCATAAGTAAATATATTGTGACATTTTATATATTGTGACATTTTATTATCGACCACTAAGGGGTGCTATTAATACTAACAATGATTTTAATACTTAAATTCCTCACACTGCTACAAACAAAGATGAACTAGTAACCATTCTGAATCAAGTTCTAGAGAGAGTGTCTAATTGGGTGAAAGTGAGCAAACTATCCCTGAATATTTACAAAACTAGAAGTATTGTGTTTGGCTCTAGGAGTATACTTATTAGTGACCCACAGCTTCATCTGTCCGTGTCAGGTATGGCTATAGAACAGGTCAAGAAGACCAAACTACTGGGTGTAGTGTTGGATGGACAGTTGTTGTGGTCTGAGCACATTGACGGCATTGTGACTAAAATGGGAAGGGATTAATAGAGATTTAACATCAGGTGTTACAGTCCTCTGTTTTTTGTCATCTGCTATACTGTCCAGTCATATGGTCAGCGGCAGCAAAGAAAGACATAAATAAACTACAACTGGTTCAAAACCGAGCTGCCAGATTGGTACTCTAGTGATCAATAAGAACATATATGTACTCTCGCCTGTCATGGTTCTCAGTTTATAATTAAACTCCACCATACTATTGTCGTGTTTTTCAGAAATGTAGTATTTAATCAGACACCTGAATATTTCTTCAACCTAGTTAGAAAACACATGCAGCAGACATAACCATCACACAGGAATGCTAGCTCAGGTCACTTGATACCTCCAACCCCAAGAACAAACCTCCTCAAACGCAGTTATCTACCGTTTAATAATGGCCTGGAACTCACTAACTCCTCATATAAATTATACAGGCAACAATCTGTCATTTAAAAAAACACTTAAAGGCTCACCTCAGGCCACTGACTATATGACTAGAACTCCATTGCCTTTGTAGACTCCTGATCCCTCATTAAAGAAGTTATGGATGCATAATGTATGCGTACATACTTTGTATGTGACTGTACCAGTTTAACTATTCTGACTGAACTGCTACAACTGTTTGTTTTACGTCATGTATTGTATGTATTATGTTTTGTCCTTTCTGTGGACTCCAGGATGGGGACTCAGTTAATAAATAATAATAAACAATGTATATCTATCTACATGTCTATACCTGCCTGCCTGTCTATCTATCCACCTGCCTGTATCACAGAGTCTTCCAACAGCTGTGAGTTCTAACAGCAGGTCAACTCTGGGCTGGTATTTTTTAGTTTGATATATACTGTATATATATATATATATATATACAGTATATATATAAACTTAGCACAAAAAGTAAAAAGGTTTGGTAGATTATTTCTTTGTTTGTTTCTTGGCAATAAATCTTATACCGTTGGAAAGCCTGTTTATTCCCTTTAAATGGTGCCACATTTGTAAGGAACATGCATTTGTGGGATGAGCAGCAGAGCTGAGTATGTAAGTTGCACCCATGAAAAATTTGCCAAATCTTCTCTGCCAAACAGCTTATTCTGCTGTTGACTCTTGTTTGGTGGATTGGATGATTGAAGTCTGAAGAAACGAGACATATTGGCAATTTAACAATTTATTCATTTAACAAACAGGAGCCTCAGTAGCGTGTGGAAGAATATTTTTTTTATCTAGCAAATTCTAGCCAGTTTCTCAACATTACCGACCTACCTTTAAAGTCCTGTGTTGGTTTGACCCATCCATCCACCCAGACCTCCTCACGGATTGTGTTGCTCTTTACCCTCCATCGGTAAATGAGAGTTCGGCAACCAGTCAGCCGTGCTGGTGTTCAAACCCTGGCAGCTCCATGGGGTTTCCAGCTTTTTCACTCAGTTCCTCCTAAGTATTGTGTGTAATGACAGGGTGTCCACGGGAAGAGATATGTTGTAGAGATGTTCAGAATTTCAGAAAGAAGGCTGGACGAATGTTTATCATCTTCCAGAAGGAGCGTTCAGTTAGCGCGTCTTTCTGTTTTCGTCCCCTCCCACCTTGTCTCCTTCTCTCCCTCTGACAGAATGAGGACACTAAGTTCTCTCTGTGGAGCATCACTCAAGCAGGTTGAAGTGGATGTAAAAAGCAGCCCTGACTGCTACGGACATGCAAGGAATAGATGAGAGAACATTTCATAATTTTAATTCCATTCTGTGATGCAGCAGCTTTGAACATGCACACTCTCTCATTGCGTAAACACAGCACACACACACACACACACAACTCTGCAGCTGACGTGTGTTTGTATGTGTTGGCCGCCAGCTGACAGGACGCGATTTCCTTTTTTCTTTCCTTTCCTTTTAACTTGGAATTGTCTGCATGTGGACCAGCCTCATATCCGATCCTCTAAACGCCCATGTTCATCCATAAATGGTCAATGCATGTACTCATTTACTTAATGAGTACATTTAAGGGACTGTGGCTCAGTGGTTCATTTAGAAGGATCGGCGGTTCAATCCACTAGTGCATGTCGATGTGTCCTTGGGCAAGACACTTAACCCCAAATAGCTGTGCCTGAGGTGAATGGTATGGTACGTTAGATAGTTCTGATGGGCAGGTGGCACCTTGCATGGTGTGAATGATGACATGTAGTGTTAAAAAGCTTTGAGTGGTCCCGAGACTAGAAAGGACTTGTACAAATCCATAATCCATATCTGCAGGTGGTGAAGATGAGCTGGTGAGGTGACTGGAGAAGGCAGAGTGTGTGTGTGTGTGTGTGTGTGTGTGTGTGTGTGTGTGTGTGTGTGTGTGTGTGTGTGTGTGTGTGTGTGTGTGTGACAGTCACCGCGGTGGTTCCAGTGAGTTCTGATAGTTACATCAGATAGCTGTTTTCAGTCTGTGCACAGTATGCTGTACCTGTCAAATAAACCCCAAATGAATCAACTGATTTGAAAATAAAATGGTACTTGGTGATATCTGTCCAGTATTAGAAAATATTACTGAAAACTATTGACACTGTTGAGCACATTCTTTCATGCTTTTTGATGTTATCTTGGATTTTCTACAATCGACGATAATGATGATGTCATCAGCAACTCCAGAGCTGACCGTGAGTGTAAAGTAATGCTGATGAAATGTTGAGAGGAATTGGATTTGAGATTACAGTTGGCTTTTATCTTTTACAATTCAAATGGAATAGTTATTGCTCCTAAAACGTAAGCAGCAATAACACAAAAAAATAAACTGAGATCTGTAGTACCAACAGCTGAACTAGAGATGATCATACTTTATCTCTTCACGCATCGACTACTGTAACACACTTTTCTCATCACTCAGTGTATCTGTTCTCAACCGTTTACAGATAATCCAAAATGCTGCCGCCAGATTACTCACTAGGATAAATCGACGGTCTCACATCACCCCCATACTCCGATCTCTTCACTGGCTCCCTGTAGCATTTAGGATCCATTTTTAAATTCTCATTCTCACTTACAGAGCACTACACGGTCAGACTCCGACATATGTGGCTGAAATACTTCACTCTTATTCAAATGATTGGCCCTTATATGGTCACATTGTGTTATTTATGTTTGAAATACCGCTCCTGTGAAGCACTTTGTGACTGATGTCTGTAAAAAGCGCTTTATAAATAAATCTTACAAAATGTTAATGATTACTGGCTTGTTTATTTGTAGATCACCAAGAAACGTACTGGCTTTATAAATGATGAATTAAGTGTTTACTCATACTTACCTAATGCTTCATAGTGTGTAGTTATTATAAAGTGTTACCCATTTGTCCAGTCATACCCCCCCCCCCACACACACACACACACACTGAAGTCACCCTATCACCTCACCTGATTGGATGAGTTATGATTGAAATGATTTGAAAGTTTGAGGCAAATGGTGTCGAATCTCACTGACACCATACACACTGTTAGAATCAACAGAACTAACTGTCATGTGACCCCATTAACTCAGATATCATTCACTGATGCATGTCTATCCATCCAATTAGAAACCATATCAAAAAGGATGTTGTTCTGAAGAACTTCCGTACAAAAGTAATGCCACTTCAGTAGTTGTTTTAACCCAAACCACGATACTTTCCTAATCCTAACCAAATAGTTTAGACAGGTACCAGGTGACAGGTGTGGGAGGAGTTTGGGGAGACCATGGAGAAGGACTTTCGGTTGGCCTCAAGGACGTTCTGGCGAGGAGAACTGCACACCCGGACTGGAGATATTGTCGAGCAGTGGAAAGAACACCTTGAGGAGGGTTAGGGTTAGGTGAAGCGTCATAGTTTGAGGAGTAGGAGCACTGACCACGCGTCACTGTATGACGAGTTGGGGGTGAAAATGTGTTGAATAATGAGCAGCAGGAGTTAGTGTATCAAAAGTGCCAAATTTACTTATTTTTTTGTCTTATATGATATGTCAAGAGAATACTATGAATCAAGTATTAAACTGAATCGTATCGTATTGAACTGTATGAAATTGTTACATGGTAGCTGTATCGTACCGTATCACAGACAATGTATCGATATATATTGAGTCTGGAGAGGGAAAGATGCACACCACTATTAATTACCTCTGAAGCTGCAAAGAAGAAATGTCAGTTGGCAAGCACTTTCTGCCATTGATTAAATCTGTTATTTTATGTTTCTATACCAACACATGACGTTGCACATTTACCGAGTGTAATAAATATGATTTTTTGTTTCAATGAGAGATATTTAGAATTAGCACTATTATTAAATGAACACATACAGTCCAAGTGTGCGAGTTGTTTCACAGCAGCAGTTGGTGACTTTATCTGTCGCAACACAGCCTTTAATGTTTCAGAACAAAAAGCCATGGAATCCATTCAGTGCACATTAGAAATCTCCTCTGGAAACGGGGTTCAAAGCCGAGTACTTAAGCCACACAGTCAAAGACAAAGCCCCCTTCAAAACAATCAGGAAACAGGACAGCACAGGGAGCAGTGTTCCCTTGAATTCATGGAAATAACCTGTAAAATCAAAGGCCTCTCTTGAATGCCGGCAGGAGAGCCAGTCAACACAAACACAGCAATCATGCACGTAGAAAGACAGAGGGAAATTAGAACGTCAGCATATTGCGTGCAGCTTTCAAATCTAGGATGCCTTTGACTGTCCTTGTGGCTTACATGATGTAAAACCACCACAGAGAGGTGTAACCTGGGGTGCCACTTGCCACTTTTACATCATTGATTTTGCTTTTGAGGCATGCTAAAGCACACACACACACACACACTGCATCAGAAGCTGTGAATGGCTTTGTGATTGCACCAGCACGGTACTGTACACGGCACCTTGTGACGAAACAACGTGGCTTTTATAAGAGAAATGTGAAAGCAGGATGAAAAGTTGACAGGTAAATTGAAGAGACAGGATGAGGAGGGGACACTGGAGGGCATATAACAATGGGGGGTGGAGGGGCACTGACTTGAATCCATCCTTCTAAGCCTTGCCATCATCCACAAAGGGATGGCTAATACCACTTGTCAAACGGTCTCTTTCATGCTGAGATTTGAAGAGCTTGACCCGGTTTATAGTACAGTCAACAGTGTGTGTTAAAGCGTGTGTGTGCATGGATGTCTGATAATGTCTGCTAATGTGTGGCTCTGTCTGTCTTGGACCATGCAGTTAGTGAATTGGCTCTTCAGCTTGTAATTTGTCCACTAACAAGTTATTTTTTATGCCTGTGAAAACGGCTTGTCCACAGAAAACTATCACAAACTCTGAAGTAGCTTATAAAGAAGCCTTATGCAAAGAAAGTCCCAAAATAACCGATACCTTGTAGAGATCTGTTGAGTTTGGGTTGGGTAACAGAACTCATAGTGGCCAGTTCATTAAAATATTCTGCAGCTTTTGTGGTTACTAAACCTTAAAGTGTGAAAATCACCCATAACTTTTCTGCCAAGAGAGTAGTGTCACTGTTCCCCTCTGCTATTTGGATGTATTTAAATGAGATAATATGCAGAAACTTGGCCCCTTTCTATGTAAATTAGGCTCATTGCAAAAAATGTCACAAAGATCCATGCTAATAGCCAAAGGCAGTTACAGTGAAATGATTAATGTCTTCAGAATTGTCGGGAACTGAAGTGTATTAATAAGGGTTGTCCGTAAAGCCCCTCTAAAAGTAATTTTTTTAAATAAATGAGAAAAAAAAGAAAACAATAAGATCATTATACAAACAAATGAAGGATTTCTTGACACACACGTTGAGAACCGACTCTGATCATCGGCAGCTCTATTGTGAGAAAGGTGAAGTTAGTGAAACCAGCGGCCATAGTCACATGTGTTCCCGGGGTTATACAAGTTAACACCAACGCAACAGTGCAACAAAATAGGGTAATTAATGTGAACTCCTAAATATCAGATCTCTGTCATCTAAAGCTGTGTTAGTAAATGATTTAATATCAGATTATCATATTGATATATTTTGTCTGACTGAAAGCTGGCTGTGTAATGAAGAATATGTCAGTTTAAATGAATCAACTCTTCCTGTCATATCGCGTCCTGTCTCCTAAGTTATGTTTTCCTTATTTTATCGGTAATTATTTCCTGTGTTACTTACCTCTCCTTTTGAATTTGTTTGCCTGTACTGACTGCTTGCCTGTGTACCGAACCTCTGCAAGACTGTCATGTCTTGAGTCATGCTTTTGAGCCTTTCCTCAGTGTTGACTTCGGCCTTAACACCTCTAAGTCATATTAATACTCACGTTCTTCGAAGCACTGGCCCAAGGAGGTGGAGTAGCAGCTATCTTTCTCTCAAAACCCACTCATTGTTTAAACCCCACCCTCAACCTTGTTCTGGCATATGTCGTTGAAATAGAACATTTAATAGTCTTTCCACAGCAACGTTTCTCCACTAGATGTCTATGTGATAGTGCTGTAGCTCAATTTAAAGAAGCGATTCCGTCTGTATTGAACTCAATACCATGCCTCGATATAACAGAGGACTCCTGTGACTCTATTGCTCCTCTAAAAAAGAAGATAGTAAAACAAAGGAGGTTCGCTCCATGGTAGAACCCTCAAACCCAAAAATGAAAGCAAACATCGTGAAAACTTGAAAGGATATGGCGTTCCTCCAATTTGGAAGAATCTCGGTTAGTCTGGCGAGACAGTCTTAAGACATAAAAAAGGTCCCTCAGAGCAGCCTATTACTCATCATTAATAGAGAAAAATAACAACCCAGGTTTCTCTTCAGCACTGTAGCCAGGCTGACTGTTAGGATGAGCGGCCGTGGAGGAAAATGAGCAGATCAGGAGTACACAAGAGGTTTCTGATGAAGCTTCATTTATTTTGACAGGCTAACATTACACCACCAGTCTCTACTAGTCTCCCTACACGAACAAAGGGAGCTCCTTATATACCCCTTGTCACATATATACTACAGGTAAGTATATAGATACCAACAATATATGTACAGTAAATATTTACTGGATTTCACCCACCCCAAAGATATCAATAATAATTTACAAACATTTACACTCCCTATAAATAGGGAGTTTTGTTTGTTCATTATTTGTTTCTTCCTGCATCATTAAAAATATAGTCCTTGGCTGGATTACAATCTGCTGTGTGAGCGTGCGTTTGGGTCCACCTACACTACCCCATAACACACTTGTTGTTCAGTCTACAATGAACATATATTTAAACCAGATGGTGAATCACAAAACTAATCAAATATAAAGCTTGTGTTTAATCTGCGATCCGTCTTCACTGTTTACATGTTGAAAAAAATCTCATCAGTCCGATCAGCTGCAGCGTCCAATCACATAACTGATGAACAATGAGGGGGCGTGTCGGCCGTTAAAACACTTCCTGGAAGGCTGTTCTCGTGGGTCCTCGCTCATGGCTCCTCGGAGATCCCTCCTCCCTCCTCTCTCCTCTCTCCTCTCTCCTCTCTCCTCTCTCCTCGCTCCTCGATCTTCGCTCCTCAGAGCTAAATAAGAGCAAGGATCGAGGAGCAAGGAAATGACAATTAAGAGACTTGGGATGTACCCAGAGAAACAGACACACACAGACACAGACACACAGAGACACACACACACACACACAGACAGACACAGAGACACACACAGACACAGACACAGAGACACACACAGACACAGAGACACACAGACACATAGAGACACACAGACACACAGAGACACACACACACACACAGACACACACAGACACAGAGACACACACACACACAGACACAGAGACACACACAGACACACACAGACACAGAGACACACAGACACATAGAGACACACACAGACACACAGACACACACAGGAGGCAAAGCCTAATCGTGACAAAACCTGAGCCAGCCCTAACTACAAGTGTTATCAAAAAGGAAAGTCTCAAGCCTACTCTGGGGTGAGTGACATAATGGTTTTCCCAAACTCAGAATGTTATCAGAACTGATCAAATGATGTCCAAAACTATGAAAATATACAGTTTTAATAAACCGTAATTATCCATTAGTAAGGAGTGATTGCCGTTCATCCTCCTATGGACTGATGTGTTGTGTCTTGTTGATTCCTTATCATCTTTAAAATGAGTCGGAATTACTGGTTTCAGAACGTATTATCCCTTTGATACAAAGAAAGTTTGGAGCACAGCTGGCTGATTACCCTCCACAGAAATAAACGTGTGTCCTTGGGCCACCTTAGTTTTACTGTGAAAGTAGTTCCTCAGGGCTACTCTCTTATTTCTCCATTATTCGATTTGACCTTCTCTTATCCTCCCTTTGCTGATGCATTTTTTTATTATGAAGGTTGGATTTCTGTTTTTTCTTTTCAACAGTTGAAATTGCATACGTTTTTTCCTTTAACTTTTATAATGTGGAGGCAGAGTGGCGTTTTCATGCTGGATGAAGTGGAGAGCTCTTATTAGTTGGCCTCGTGAGCGCTCAGTATTTCAGCTTTCCTCTGCCCTGAATACAATCTATCCCATCTCTCCTGCATGTTACATTCAAGGTCTTCTGTGGAAACTTGAGCATTTTAGTTACATGTGATGAGGGACAGTGGTTAATAAGTAATAACTATTGTTCTTACTTTTTGCTTCCTCTGTGGCCTCTTACTCGGTTGTCATTAATACATTTACATAATGTAAATGTTAAAACTTGAATTTTAAACATTGAATTAGAATCATTTATTTTTGCTTCATGCTGAAGGTCATCATTACATCATTTGTACTGATTTTGCACTGTTTCTGTCATAAATTATAAAAATATGGGTAGGTACACTGTAGGGATCATGAATATAAATTTGGTGTTCTATCTTATTCATCTGTGTTGAATCACAGACACGTTACTGCTTCCACATTAACTTCTCTTTTAAATAATGGATTGTTTTACCACTCTGATCTTAACAGGTGCAGTCTGAATTAGAGAATGAGTGAGTCTGAACGAATGTCTGAATGAGAAACCAATGAGAGTCTGAAAGGGAGACTGAATGAGAGTCTTTACTAGAGTCTTTACTAGAGTCTGAACGAAAGTCTGAACGAAAGTCTGAACGCGAGTCTGAACGAGAGTCTAAACGAAAGTCTAAATGCAAGTCTTAACGAGAGTCTGGACGAGAGTTTTAACGAGAGTCTGGATGACAGTCTTAACGAGAGTCTGGATGAGAGTTTTAACGAGAGTCTGGATGAGAGTCTTAACGAGAGTCTGTATGACAGTCTTAACGAGAGTCTGGATGAGAGTTTTAACGAGAGTCTGGATGACAGTCTTAACGAGAGTCTGAACAATAAACTTAACGAGAGACTGAATGAGAGTCTGGATGAGAGTTTTAACGAGAGTGGATGAGAGTCTTAACGAGAGTCTGGATGAGAGTTTTAACGAGAGTGGATGAGAGTCTTAACGAGAGTCTGGATGAGAGTCTGGATGAGAGTCTTAACGAGAGTCTGGATGAGAGTCTGGATGAGAGTTTTAACGAGAGTCTGGATGAGAGTTTTAACGAGAGTCTGGATGAGAGTCTGGATGACAGTCTTAACGAGAGTCTGGATGAGAGTTTTAACGAGAGTCTGGATGAGAGTTTTAACGAGAGTCTGGATGAGAGTTTTAACGAGAGTCTGGATGAGAGTCTTAACGAGAGTCTGGATGAGAGTCTTAACGAGAGTCTTAGCGAGAGTCTGGATGAGAGTCTTAACGAGAGTCGGGATGACAGTCTTAACGAGAGTCTGAACAATAAACTTAACGAGACTGAGAGTCTGGATGATAGTCGCCTTGAACTAGAGTCTGAACAAGAGTCGAGTTAAACAAGAGTCTGAATGCGAGCAGTGGCCTTTCGACCCACAGCCCCCTAGAGGTTGTTTTTTGGCTTTTTCTCGAAAATATTTTACACATACTCAAAGGGCCCTACACTCCAACTACAAGGTCTATTTGAAAAATTCCAAAGGATTATTAACACTAAGAAGGGTTTGCTCATATGAATTGAGTAAATATTATGTATATATTACTGGTTAATAGCTGCTGAAGATGGAACACAGCCCTATTTTGAAACATGTCAAATTCGTATTGGTGAGAAAGCACTATTATTCATAATGCTATATTAAATGAGGCTCAGTGACGCCTAGAAACCACCCACCATCATAGCAAATGATGGCAGTAGTGAATAGAAAAAGAATTGGAGTGAATTGAGTGAAGTATGCCAGAATTAGAGACATAAATGTTACGCGAGGTCACGAGAGGTCGTCATGTGAGAAACAGCCTCTCCAGCTGTTCCATTGTACTTTTACAACCTAAATAACTATATATTTAACTTCCTTTATCCTTCTACATGCACAATCTATCACATACAGTAGTTAGAAATCATTTTGGAGAGCTGGAACCGTCTCCAAAGCTCTCCAGGCCGGCGAGCTACGGGAGGATTGCGCAATAGCTGGTGTGTATTGCGCCATTGTAGAGCCCCTGGTTGGTCGATTTTCGTTTTGTTTTGCTCTGTGCACGTGTCTGGATGTGGCCAATCGAATGGCGTTAACAGATTTACCAGGAAGTCTAAGCCGAAGACTCGGCGCGTCATGACGCGAGACTTGCCTCGCTGGAATGTTGTCCCCCAGTTTATTTGACCCCCCTTTTTTTTCACAACTTTATTAGAATGGAAATGGTACAGAATTAACTGAATCAGCGGTCGATGATTTTGCTTCAAAAACGTGAGTACCGACCCAGAATTTTTTGGCAAAGTGATAGTTGCTGGGGGCTGCTGTCCCCCCGTTAATGTTTGAAGCGTGTCCCGGAGACGAAATCGGAGATAAACGTTCGAAGCGTGGTCGAAGTTCTTTTTTGTGTATTTCATTTTTAGATGGAGCCATTATTTTACTTGAAATGAGAGAAGAACATTTATTTATGTATTTCTATGTATTATTTATAATCCATCCAGTTAAATTTTGAAAACTGAGAATAATAATTGTTAAAATATAATTGATGTGTACTTTCTATAATTGATTTGACAGTTGTTGACTACACAGAGACGTTACTACTACTAGACTTCTAGAATATATATATATATATATATATATATATATATATATATATATATATATATATATATATATATATATATATGGCACTAAGTGGCGCGAGTTAGATATTATTGTAATGTTCCGGACCTTTGCCGGAGGAGATTTTCTCAATCTGGACCTTTTGGAATTTTAATTGAAGACCCCTGGTCTAGAGAAATGGGGATTGTGTGGCGATTGCTTTAGCCCTGTTTGAATCAGTAGGGAACAGCTAAACGTTGCGGGGAGAGTTTGTAGCTTGTGTGCTGCTGTTGTTTTCCTGCTAAGCTAGTTTAGCATAGCCTCCCAGAACAAAAGAGCCTCAGCAGAGTACAATGTTTTTCTTCCGTGGTGGGCGTGTCAGACAGCATGTTTACCAGGTTGAGCGCAGTGGCTCCACAGAAAGAACATATTTCCCACAATTTAAGCTTCTGCATTTTCCAAATGCACTAGTATTATTCAAACGTATTGTTCGGTTCGTAAGCCTCGTACAGAACGGTTTAATATGAATACGTGTATTGTTACACCCATAGAAACAAATAATAACCGTAGCTGTGGCGTCATAATGAGGTTATTAGGAGGTGGTTCAACTGTAGTAGGACAGCACTGAAGGCCCAGGTATAAAATGCACAGCCCACCACTGTTATATACACACACACAGATTCCAATTTTATACTGTCAAATTATTTGGAATAAAGCTGCAATTCTCAGGATGAGTCCTGAGCTCCATCAAAGTTTATGTCATATGCTGGACACATCCTCTCTAATTGTTAACAAAATATGGCTACAGAGAGTTATAATGAAAACGTGTAGCACCTTTTATTGTACTATAAATCAGAGTAGCAGGTGCCTTATTGGACAGATTTTGGGACAGTGCTTCACCGAGGGGAACACACTGTTTCCCCTAAAAGGCAGCGCAGCCTCCAGGAGGTGTCTATCGCTGTCGTTACTCCCTCCACCTTTGATACAATAGAAGTGAATGGAATTGAATTTGTGGTGCTCCAAAGAAAAAAACAAAAATTAACAGCAACGTCTATTTTCAGAATCATTGCCCAATACAGAGGTGACCAGATAATCTACAGAATGAACTATATACAGTTAATTAGAAATGAACTGTAAACAGTTATTGTATACAGTTATATAGTAACTCTAATAGTTACTATATTAGAGGGTTAGGGTTATATAATAGTGCCAATGAAGATTGTCAGAGTTGGGGCAATCCATCCAATATTTGTTGGGACATTTGAGTCCTCTTGACAAGTCAACCTGCAACACTTGCTCTTCTCTCGTGATTATCATTCCAGGGACACTCTACCGTGAGCGTGTGTCTGCACTCGCATGTATGCTTGTTTGTGTGCTTGTCTGATTGTCACTGCTTATCAGTGGTCCGTGGCCTGTCCTTGTCCTCTGCTGTCATGACTGTGGCCTCCTGACCACTAGCCTGGGACACTATGTGTGTGAATGTGTAGTGAACCAGCCCTTGTCCACCAAGCTCCACCCCTGTGTGTTGCCTGCGGTTATTAAAGCAGAGATCTGTTGAATTGATACTGTAATTAACAGCCCAGCGTCTGTCCATATGTTTATCTCTTATCTGTCCTGATAAGGACATGACTGCCTTATCAAGTCACAACATCCCTGCCTTCTAAAGTTTAGAGAGGATAGCCATTGTTGGAAGGTAGCCCCGGTACACAAAGGAAAATCGAGCTGTTGGGAACATTACAGGCACAAACAGAGGAGCGACATAGAGAAGGCAGATCTCTGTTCAGCGCAAACCATCGAAAAACAGTTCAGAGAAAAGGCTCTCGATCCCAGACCTGTTTATGCTTCAGACTGCAATCTTCAGTGAGTTTTCTGTTACACTGCGTGGTTAAAGTTGGTACTGTGTATTTATATATGGTCAGATACTTTGATGTGTCATCATAGTATTGATATTTTAGCAAAATCAACCTCAAATGGAGATACAAGGCTTTTGAGTGATTGTCGAGATGTTTTTTCCGTCATTGACAGGTGGGGAAATGAGGTTTTGCCGACAGTTTGAAGAACCGATGGAGTAACAAGATTTAGTCACAAGTGGGATTTTTTGCAGTTTCTTTCTTTCAAAGGCTTCCTGTGCAGCATCCTCCCAATGGACTGTGAGCACCACACCCAGATGGACGCAAGTCTCAAGGCATCACCAACTGAATCCAGGATCATGAGCACTGTATTTTCATTGGTTCAGTAGCCTGCACTTCACATCTCAATCCAGCATCTTTGGGATGAGGAGGAAAGGTGTAACACACTGCTGAGTACAGTGCAACACTTAATAAACTGGCAACCCGTATGTGTGATGTCATGTTTTAAATGCTGGACTTTCTAATTACTACACTACTGCCCCCTCCATCCCTGCTTTAGACTCTGCAGCTTCATGGGAACCTGCTTCAGCTTGATGGTGCTACTGCCTTTTATCCTCACATTACACAGTTGACAGCAGAGAGAGATTTTGGTCTGACATCAGTGTTATCTACCTCCACCACAACAGCAAAGGCCAGAGATTACACTGGTTCACCCAGACATCCTGCAGAGATGTCTGAGCCTCAGTTTACTGCTGAACCTGCAGGTTCTGGCAGAGATAGAGAAAAAAATGATATTGTTAGTTCATCATCATTGCGCTACATAATTTACTGACTAACGAGAACATGAATCCTGCACACATGACTGAGCGTTATCTGAAACCTGGATCAGATGTTTGCAGGCCATAGTGTGCAGCTTTCTGTTGCTGTACTCCAGGTGTACCACATTAAATGTGAGCACGTAAACACACTCTAACTCCATGCCATCACACGTCTGCTGTACAGTTTGGCCTTTGGCCTTTCCTGAAATTCACATGGACGACACACCCACCAACACTCACTAACATCTGACTTTTGACTCAGTAGAAACTGATATTTAGTGCAGTGATGGAAATATGACACCCGGGTAGAGGTGCACATTTTGCCCCTATCTCAGCCACAATTTCTGTCCGTGTCCGTCCATGCAGCGCTTGGAACATCATTCCAAATCAGTCTGCACAGAGTTTGAAGAGATACTGAACATGTAACAGATATAAAAGAGAAGTAACCAATTTTCACTGGCGTCCATGCTGCCTTATTGTTTACTAACCCAGTTTTCTGGCGTGTTTGTGATGTTGAACGTGACACACCATAAAAAAACATGAAGGCTAACTGGTCTACTGGCAATGGGAAATGACTCTATTGCCTATTTTTAGCGGCTTTCCTAGTGTTTAAACAAACCTGAATATGCATTATGCAGTAAACGGACCAACTCTGGGGTGAAACCAGCTTGAGAAATGAAAAGCCTGTTCTAGATACAACCCACTGGTGCTAAAAAAGCAGCGCATACATCCCAGCCTGTGAATCCAGGCTCATTTTCCAAATGTGATTTGAAGCACTGGAAGGTCACATTGGCACACTGTTCCACTTTGCTGACACAATTAAACAATGAAAGGCAGTCTGAGCTAAAAAAAACGTTCCACTTTCTGTGAGATTCATTTCCCTTTCTCGCTCTCTCTCCGCTTACAAATGGGCTGAAATGAATTGCAAAGCTATTAAATAGTAAAATGGTTCAGATAGCATCTGTGTCTCTTTTTTTCTTGAGAAGTGAAGGCAGTGCATATGAAGGTTCCAAAGAGATTAACCCTTTCTCATGAATTCTCATTAGTGAGTCACTAATCTGTTCTTTTTGTGTTGGAGGAGGGTTGTGTGCAGGCTCAACCGAAGCTGTGATTTCATAAGAAGGAGAATATAGCGAAAGAGAATGTGACACAGACAGACACAAGACAGAGACACATGGCCGAACACAGAAGCTGCACTTAAACCATATTAACTGAAAGTCAGTGGCGGGCCGTGCATTGTATACCTGGGCCTTCACTGCTGTCCTGCAGCTGAAACACAGCTACGGTTATTATTTGTTTAGTGTAAAAATGAAGCCAACACCTGTAAATACACTAACTGCAGAGAATACGCCGAGAGTGCGTCTCCTCTCTGCTCTGACTGCTGCGCGAGGCTTCTGTGAGAGTACCGCCTGTGAGTGCTTTTGGGCGGTGGAGGGGCTCACGGCAGCACCGCTGCTCGTTCACGGCAGTAACTGTAGAACGTACGTGCTTTAACGTCATCGAGTCAAAACACCAGCAAATCTCCAATAACACCAGAAAAAGTCGCTAGATTTGTAGCTTTTGACAATGAGGGTTTGGAAAGTCGCCAGATTTAGCGAGAAAGTCGGCAAGTTGGCAACACTGGCACCGGCTAAATATGTCCCCAGAGCAACATCGGACGTAACAATGGTTCCTATCACATATAAAACCAAACAAAAATGTAAAAGTTGTACAAATAATAATATACAAACAAGCATATTAAAGCTACTGCAGATGTAAAAACAAACGCATTTAACTTACCAGAGCTGCTGTTCACTATTTAAACTGCAAAGGGATTCACTTGTGAGTCTGCAGGCCTCGGGCCTCTCTTCTTACCTAGAGACACAGAGGTGAAATCTGATTGGATAAAAGCTCTACTTAAAACAAGCTGCACTGGAAGCAGAGCAACTGAGGAAGACAGTAGCTGTGCAATGAGAAAATAAGATAATGGGAAAAATATTTTTATACATTTTTTATAAATTATAATACATGTAGTGTATTATAAAATAGCTATAACTTTGTGATTCTGTTTAGGCCAGCAGAGAAGGCTTTGCAGGCCCTGACGGCCCACCACTGCTGAAAGTACTATTCCTATATACTGTGTCTATAGTAAATAAAAAAAAACTAAGGTCTGGCTGCACCAGTTATCTGGTCTGGATCAAAATGCTATGGCTTGTTTGTATTGCTTTAAATACACAGTCGTCTTGGGCGGCGCTAAGCACAGGATGCAGCGATGGTGCCCTTGCAAAAAAAGGGGGAGGACTGTCGTGTGTGATATGCTGTGTGGCAGACTAAGTAGTAAGAAATATAGGAAATAGTAAGCACATAACTCCCCCTAAAATCCCAAATATATATTTTTTTTGTTATTTACTTTACTTTTGTTGATGTGACAATGCCCTCTGCGCCCGTATTAAAGGAGGAGAAAAGGAGGAACTCGGGTGAAGTTACTATAGTGCGACGGGGTGGATAGATGGGTCATCAACAAACGGTGACTGCTGTTCATTTCCTCTTTCCAGCTGACTTTGCTTTTTTAAAAGCAAGGTCCCCGATTGTTCCCTCACCTTAACCACAGGTTAACCATTGTAAACAAGGTGATGAATGTCCCCAAACCTTAACAAAGTAGTCATTTTAAACCACAAGTGCTGTTTGTGCCTAAACCCAACCAATCTTAACCAGTTTCGGTAGTTATAGACCAATGGTGTTGCTAATAAGGGCGTCTGATCAGAGTTGTTTTAATTAAAGGGCAGTTACAAACAATGTGATTTAATCTGGACGACTGTATGGTGGCAAGTATATTTTTACAATATACTTGTTTTAAAGAACTGTTATCTGTTTGTTTGTCTACCATATTTTATTTTAAATTTGAATAGCTTTCTATTCATTTATTTATTCTATTTTTTCTATTTATGTCTTGATTATTGCACTGTGTTCATTGTTTATTGTTGTGCGCCATTCACCAAGTGAAATACCTTGTATGTGTAACGTACTTGGTAATAAACATTCTGATTCTGATTCTGTACAGAGGAAGATTAATGCCATGTTCAAACCAAACGCTTTTCATTTATGTTTATTGGCAAGATGCACCAGAGAGGAGGAAGGGCTTACCTCCAGGTAGATACCAGCATTGTTTCATCAATCATCTCAATCAACACTACTGCTGCTTTGAACATTTTGTGGAAGTCCCAGATACGTCGGAAAAACAAATGCTTTCGTGTCTGAGTTCATAAAATCCGGAGGCACACCTCGACTGAATTAATCTGGTTCACTGCAGTAGTATGAATCCTAAGTAGACAGACTTTGCAGTGATTTAGAATGAAAAATGAACTACATAATGATACTGATTTTCCTAAGTCTGAATTCACGACACGCAAACAACTTTTGAAATGCTTGTTTTCTGAATGGAATTTGGATTTATCAGCGCTAGGTTATGCTAAAATTGTAGCTGCTCCATCAACACTCAAAATAACGTCATCTAGGCATTAATACGGCAGAAACGTTTTTGTTTCTACCATAGACAGTTTATGGTTTATACATTTTATATTTAGAGTTTTGGCTGGTCTCTGTAGAAATATAAGGTACTATTTATAGCTCTGGGTGACCAAAGACCAAAGCTACTGTCATTTATAGTTTTCCTCTATATTCAACGTCAGGATGTCAGTGACCACAGGAGAATCTCAACGCTGATAGTCTTCTGCAACACAATTCACGTCGAGTAGATTGTGTCACCTGGTGCAAATACCTCTATTTGTTTGGTTTGCATTGACTCTGTATGTAAGTGCAGTGCACAAAAAAGTCTGCTTCATGTTTTGTGTGAACACACCATTAGGAGTTAACTCTTAAGGCTGCTTTGTCCTTCTTCAGGTCTTTATGCTAAGCTAGGCTAACCACGTCCTAACTCATACCTCACTGATACCAAAATCTGATTTCTATATTCTTTAATCTTCAAATGGATATGCAAAAAGGAGTGAAGAACCACTTGCAAAACGGTGTGTTCGTGTGTGTGTGTGTGTGTGTGTGTGTGTGTGTGTGCTGAATGCATCAACATACATCTGCATATGAAATCCCCTTTTTTGTTTTCCTCACCTCTGCTTACTTTTCATGTATTCACACATTATTATGAAAAATGTGGTGATATCTAACCAGATCAGGTCAGGTGCAACCATGTGTCCCTTTTACTCTGCATCCAGAAGAGCTTTACACAACATGACAACGTGCTTGGAGCTCTCTCTGTCAGGTCACCCCCCCCATCATCAGCGGACATGATCAGCCATGTCCGGGCCTGTGTGTCGCCACTGACCCTGCCAGCATCATGTCCAGCCTCTGCAGGGCCTGGCAGATGCTGCTGTGGGCCGGTTGGCGTGGCACATATGCTGCGTGTCTCTGAGGCCATATGGACATCAACATCCACAGCCTGCTCTTCTTGCTCAATCACTTCAACCCAACCACCTGTTTTTCCTTCTTCCCTCAGTCTCCTTCTTTGATCCCCACCACTCCTCCCTTCATCTTATTTCCTCTCTTTCCCCTCGTTTCTTCTTTTTTCCGCCTCACATCTCAAAGTTCTTTGTTGACATGTCAGGCATCCAAACATGTGTCTAGAGACTGCAGAGAGAGATATAGAAAAGCAGAGATAAAAGTATTGCCTTTTATTTGACTCTGTGGGAGTCAGTGCTTGTTGTGTGTGTGTGTGTTGTCCTCTGAGCTGTGGGGGAAAAGAGAGAATGAGCCCACAGGGACATAAAGGCTGCAAAGCGCTCTTCACAATAGCACTTTGGATGCGCAACAGAGTGAGACACAATTGACCAAAGCAGAACACAAAACACAATCCACTTGAAAACAAATGAAGAGAAAAGACAAGCAGGGTTTCTACGTTGACTTTAAAAATAGCTTCTTCCAGGCCTGGAAAAAGTGAAATTCAAAAAGATTTTAAAAAGGAATAATGTAAATGTATGTGTATGTGTGTGTTTGGTTTATATCTAAAATGATGCAATGTTAGAGCAGAAATGTAATGCCATGAGCTACAGTAGTACATTATCTTTCCTGGGATAAATTTCCACGTTCATAACAAACCAAATTTTATGAAAATGTATTCAGAATTAAGCGAGTTACAGCTGATTGTGTCTGCATGTTTCTATACCAGGGATAGGCATTCTTTTTTCTTGGGGGGGGGGGCACATGATAAACCCGAATTGTTGTTGGGGGCCAAACAAATATCGCCAGGCAAAACCTCTAATGATATCACTAGATTAAATCATAGAAAACATACTGTGCACTTATTTTCAGCATTTATGTTATTGCAAATCCCTCCAAACAGCATCCTATTAAGACTTACTTACTGTACAGAACTGACTGTTTTTAGTTAAAGTGTGTAACAATTCACCTTATTATATAAACCTAAAAGGGAAAAGTACACACGCTAAATTTAAGAGCACGGGTGGATCTGAACTGGTTGTATAGAGACAATCTGACTTCCTAATATGTTTAGAAACCACTAAAACACGCTGAAAGGCTCTCCCCATTACTCACCAAAACGACAGACCAAATCAGACACAAATGAAACCACACAGCCAGTTAAATAGAACACCATATATTGTATATATTACTGTAGTGTAAAAAATGTGGCTTCAGTGGCAATCTAGAAATGTTGTACGGTTGTCTGTGCAAGATGTTCTTGGAGTAAGAATTAACATTGGTCTCTATGATAATAATTAATGATAAATAATAGCAATAACAGACCCCATTCATATCTTTTGTAAACATTGCAGGCCACTGATAACACTCATAAGTACAGCACTTTAAAAACGTGAAGGAAAATAATAACCAACAGGTTCCCCATTCACAGCTGCCGTACACAAAGGCAGACTGAGGCGATCACTACAAGTGTTTCCATTAACAAAACTAAACAAAGCAAAAAAACTCAGCATGCCAAAAGTTAAAACATGCATTGCAGGTCCATAAAGCAAGGTTTCAAAATTAAACCAAACAATCAGATTTTTCTGAAAAGAAAAATCCAAACCAGTACACCCCCTGCAATGTCTCCGGACCTGTACACACATGATCATAGGAAACACAACAACTGTGGATTGTCAATGCCAAAGATTGGGAAAAATAAAAATGACAAATTATTTTTGCACATTCAAACATGTAATACACAGATGGACACAACCCATCCTGTATTCCTGTGTGTATCTTTGAGTTACCTTAAAGTGCATTAGCCATTACGAACTCTAACACAGTACAGTGTAGAGGTCTAACTGAATCCCTTTGAGTACAGAGTAGAGGTCTAACTGAATCCATCTGAGTACAGAGTAGAGGTCTAACTGAATCCATCTGAGTACAGAGTAGAGGTCTAACTGAATCCATCTGAGTACAGAGTAGATGTCTAACTGAATCCCTTTGAGTACAGAGTAGAGGTCTAACTGAATCCATCTGAGTACAGAGTAGAGGTCTAACTGAATCCATCTGAGTACAGTGTAGAGGTCTAACTGAATCCATCTGAGTACAGAGTAGAGGTCTAACTGAATCCATCTGAGTACAGAGTAGAGGTCTAACTGAATCCATCTGAGTACAGAGTAGAGGTCTAACTGAATCCTGCTGAGTACAGAGTAGAGGTCTAACTGAATCCCTATCTGACAACTGGCTCAAGTAATGAATTGTAATACTTCCTTCCCAATTTCAGCAGAGAACAGTAAATAACTTGGAGGGAAGGGTGCTATTAGCTTATGTTGATTGATGGTCAGAGTTCTACAGGCTACCTGCTCTTACTTCACACTATTTAGCATCTCTTTTTTTCATCGGTCCAAATGGTCTCCATGATTTAATAAAAGTGAGCTTCCTGAGGACGCTCTAGTCTAGGACTCTCCATTCCGACCGTTGTGGAAATAGCATCAATGATCATTTGGCTCCTCATCAGCACAAGCTGATGCTCTTTTAAATGGACTGATTCCAAATCGTAATGTCCTGTTACTCTCCGTGTGACTGTTATGGTGGACATCAGTCTTCATTCTACGTTTTAGGCCCATTACTTCCACTCTCTGTGTCTCTCTTATTTCCGCTCCATGGCCCACTCTCCTTCGCCTCCATAATCTCTATACTGCTCTGCTGCAGACCTCCTATACAAAAGACCTTTGTGCTTAACACTGACAAGTTACCTGCTATGGGTGTAACACAAAGCTACTACCTGTATATCTGTATCCAGATTCATGTGGGCAGAGCCTCCATAGGAACTTGTAATGAATCCTACTGGCCAGGGATCTTTCTGATGTGAAGTGCCATTTTCAAATGTTCTTGTTAGTGAGTGTGCCATATTAACATTAGGTTATCAACAAGTTTAACTATGACACAACATCAAAATGTCAAAATAGGCAACGTGCATAGCAGCTTTTTTAAGAAACATTTACAATGTAATTATACATGAGAGCACATCGGAGTTGAAACCATTAACCTACCAACCTTTTGACCGATCTTCTTCATCAGAAATAAACCTCACCAATTCTGGAAAGAAGGAAATCAATCAAACTACTGTAGTTAATGGGCCGCACGACTGCTAATGTCTGTGAAAGAGCAGCATTTCTAAACAAACTCTCTTGCACACTGACGGCTAGTGTGTTATTGGTCAAGCTACCGCATGCTAACGGTGGCACACGGGCCTAAAGCCCCAGTTCCACCGAAAGCCGGATGTCCCCGGATCCGCGGTGATCCGGGAAGGAAATCGTCCCGGATGACAACACATTTGACATGTTTCCCGGTTCTACTACGGTCCTACTACGGATCACCCCTGTTCAAGCCTGGTTCATCCCGGATGGCCACGGTTTGACCACGGTTCAACTACAGATACGCCACGGACACGCCCCGGATGCGTCACTGATGCGTCCCGGATGAAGCGTCAGGGTATAAATAGTCCTGATTTTCAGAGACAAAATCACTCTTCCGACAATATTTGAAAGGACAACAACATGCCGAAAATTAAACCCATCCCCGGTGCTCCGGGGTGTCAACTAGCTCCCGTTTCATCCCGGATTAACGCGGTTATGCTAAGGTTCATCCCGGTCTTACTACGGTTCATCCCGGTCCTACTACGTTTCTTCCCGGATGCGCTACAATCAACGCCGCCCCCTCTCCATTCCCGGATGTCCCCGGATCACCCCGGATGTTAGTTGTACGTCCAACGAGCCGCTCGTCTTCCCGGATACGCCACGGACAGATGGCCGCGGATGGCCACGGTTCAGCACGGATGGCCACGGTTTTACTATGTTTCATCACGGAACGTCCCAGACTGACTACGGTTTCACTACGGTTCCACTCCCGGATGACCCCGGATCTGATCCGTAGTGTATCCGGGGACATCCGTAGTATGTCCGGCTTTCGGTGGAACTGGGGCTTAAGGTTGCTGACTCCTGGTCTACACCGCCTTATCTTGTGTTAAATTGTTTTCTACTCCATTTATACTCCTCACCCTCTGTTATTTTAGCTGCTGACGAAATGTACAGAACGAAATGACTTCAACATGTATCTGAATGAATCAAATATTAACAAAGCATGGATTATTTGAAACCCATCTCAAAAAAATTTTAAGTGATTTTTGAGACGCTCCCTAACTTTATCTAGCTCTTCCTTCTTTTTAGATCCAGATCTACTCCTTTTGTTCTTACCTTTCACAATAAAAGCCCTAGTCATATTTTTTCAAACGTTTTTTGTCATGAGTACTTTTACACAGAACGCAAATATTAGATGTTCTGATTTGTTTATAATTTTTCTTAGCTTTTGCGCCACAAATGAAGGTATCAACCAATCACGTTGATACATGCACTACAGTGTACAATAACACGGAGGCTCCTTGCTCCGAACCAAGACGGCACACTTTATTTGTATTACTCCTTTCCGCCTTGACAAAAGCAGCGCATAACAGAGCTACCAGATCTTACCTTTCACAATAAAAGCCCTAGACATATACACTGCCTTAATGTTCACCAGAGGGTACTCAATTTGAGTGAAATTCAATGAAATAGCTTTCAATAGGCTATACAAAAATGTAGCTCAAACAGACGGTCTGTTTCAATAATACCTGGTAGTTGGTACTCTGCCTCCGCCGATCTATTGGAACCTTTTATTAAAAAAGTGCTGCAACTGCGTACATTTGCATCCCTGCCAGTATGAATAGTTTTGATGCAAATATTTGCAAGCGAGTATTCTGCACTGGTGTGCTCCTTATACGTCCCCCCTCCCCCCATTGAATTAACTTAACTGCTGAATAGTTATTGAGAATAAACCTCACTGGATGTATGAATGTTAAATCCCAGTACAGTACACCCATGTGTCTTTAGCCTGCAGCCTAGCAGTTAATGTTTGTTGTCAACAATCACCTGTATAACTTTGAAAAGGTCTGAGTCATATCACAAGATACTTTTAATAATAATAATAACAATAATAATAATAGCATTACAAATATTTATTGTTCCATAAAATGACTCATCAAAACAACCATTGACAGAGGAGCGTTATTCCCTTTCTCTTCCAACCCCGTCCTTGCTTGTTTTACGTGCTCCTGCAGGCCTGTAGAAGGTTAAAGGATACTTGGGGGAGTTGTTGATAACACAATTTGGAGAAAAGAGAGATGGTCAAAATGCCTGATTATACTAAATGGTTGACTTTCAACAGGCTGCCGGTTTATTTTATTTGTACAACACAAACTAAAAAATATTACAGCTGTTAAATGCAAATGTAAGGGTTTGAGAATTCTCAGCTGCACTCCAGATGTCCATTTTATCCGGAATCGCTTTTGGACCAGCGCAGAGAAATGTGCTTCTGGTGTGAACAGCCAGGCAACTGCATACCGACATACTGCGTTCCTCCCACATCCAGTGTGAAGCCGGCATAAGACTGAACCTGTGCAACTAATATTCGGTACATCTTCTGTACATATTTACCAATAGATGCATATATAAATGTATATTGACACTGTTCATTTATTGTTCCGATTCCAAATTCAAGGACACACCTCTTGAGATGTGTCGTCTCATTTTTCAAAAGAGTTGCTATAATGTCAATTTTCACAGGACTAATTCCATCCGTAGAGTAAAGCAACAGAGTCATGTCATACTCATCACTCTTCCCTATCTTTCTCTTCTCTTACAGGAGAGGAAAGAAAGAGTTTGGATCGTCTTAACACCGGATGATTGGTGATTCGATCCCTGTCTCCTCCAGTCCGTGTGTTGAAGTGTCCTTGGGCAAGACACTGAGCCCCAAATTGCTCCAGATTGCTGATTGAATTAAGAGGACATTAGGAATTTTCACCAGTGCTGTCTCTGTGCTACGATGCTTTCTAAATCCTGACTGAAAATCCTCAAATAAACTATTGTTTCGTAGAAAGTCACACAACTGATTTACGACTGCTTTCTCAAGGATCTTAGAGAGGAAGGGAAGGTTAGAGTTCGGTCTATAGTTAGCCAACACCTCTGGGTCGAGAGTGGGCTTCTTAAGAAGAGGTTTAATTACAGATACTTTGAAGGACTGTGGTACATGGCCTGTTAGTAAAGACAGGTTGATCATATCTAGTAAAGACGTGCTAACAATGGTAGCACTTCTTTAAGCAGCCTAGTCGGTATAGGGTCTAAGAGACAGGTAGAGGGTTTAGACGTAGACATTGTTGAAGTTTATTGGTCAAGGTCAATGGGAGTAAAGCCATCTAAACATATATCAGGGTTTACAGCTGTTTCTAAGGTTAGTCTATTTGAGGATAGATCGGTACTGGTTTGAGGGCAGGAGATTATTAATGTTCTCTCTAATAGTTGTAATCTCATCATTAAAGAAGTTCATGAAGTCATTACTACTGAGGTCTATAGGAATACTCGGCTCAACAGAGCTGTGACTCTGTCAGCCTGGCTACAGTGCTGAAGAGAAACCTGGGGTTGTTCTTATTTTTCTCTATTAACGATGAGTAATAGGCTGCTCTGGCATTACGGAGGGCCTTCTTATATATCTTAAGACTGTCTCGCCAGACTAACCGAGATTCTTCCAAATTAGTGGAACGCCATGTCCTTTCAAGTTTTCGCAATGTCTGCTTTAATTTACGGGTTTGAGGGTTATACCATGGGGCGAACCTCCTTTGTTTTACTAACTTCTTTTTTAGAGGAGCAATAGAGTCTAGTGTCCTTCTCAGTGAGCTTGTAGCACTATTGACAAGATGATCAATCTGGGTCGGACTAAAGTTATCACAGGAGTCCTCTGTTATATTGAGGCATGGTATTGAGTTAAATACAGACGGAATCGCTTCTTTAAACTGAGCTACAGCATCATCAGATAGACATCTGGTGTAGAAACTTTTGCCTAATGGTTTACACTCCGTTACTAGGAATTCAAAAGTTAATAGATAATGGTCTGATAAAAGAGGGTTCTGTGGAATATATTGTACTATTACAATGTCATAACAAGGTCAATGTTCCGGTTAAAACAGTGAGTGGGTTTCTGTACACTGACAGAAGCAAATCGAATCTAATAATAGATATAAACGCTGTACTAAGGCTCAGGTACTTATCATTAGCAATGTCCACATGGATATTAAAATCACAGATAATAATTACTTCATCTGTTTTAAGGACTTAAATTGATAAGAACTCTGAAAATTGGTACAATTGGCTGTATTGTTTTCCAGGTAAGGTGTGAAAAACTAAGAACCAGGCTTTCAAATGAGTTATAATTTAGTTTAGGTTTAGGGTTTTAATAATAGGATTGAGTCAAAAATGCCTGCTACTCTGCCGGTGCCTCGAGGAATGTGAGTATTGACTTGGAGGAGTTGATTCATTTAGGCTGACATATTCTTCATTACACAGCCAGGTTTCAGTCAGACAAAATAAATCAATATGATTATCTGATATTAACTCATTTACTAATACAGCTTTAGATGACAAGATCTGATATTTAAGATTCCACATTTAATTATCCTATTTTGTTGCGCTGTTGCGTTGGTATTAACTTGGATTAGGTTATTGTGTTTAACTCCTCGACTGTTTACTTTTGATTTCATTAGTTTAAGTGGCCGTGGGGCAGACACAGTCTCTATAGGGTTTTGGGTGGGTAACTGCTCTACTGGAAGACTGCAACTCTGCTTCCTGGTCTGAACTCTGGGTTGTCATGGATACTAAGAAACTGGCTCAGATTTGTAGAAATGAGATCTGCTCCATCCACAGTGGGATGAATGGCGTCACTCCTAAGCAGACCAGGTTTTCCCCAGAAAGTCTCCCAGTGGTCTACGAACACCTTCACCACCTCGACAACCAGCAGTGGAACGATGACATGCGGCTATACATTTCATCATTGGTTCGGGAGGGGGCCAGAGAAAACTAGAGTCCAACATTGTTTTTGCGTATGTACACACATATTCCACATTAACTTTAGTGACCTCCGAGTGGCGTAATCGGGTGTCATTACCGCCGACGTGAATTACAATCTTACTGTATTTAAGCTTTTCCTTAGCCAGCAGTTTTAAATAAGATTCATAAGATAAGGTTTGAAACATGAAGTGTCCGGTGGTGAACCGTGTACTTCGGCTTAGACTTCTGCTTCCTGTCATCCAGCCTCCCGGCTGCTCGGGGGCTGCCGGGGGACGGCTAGCAGGAGCTACGTCTTGTCGGCATAACTAAAAGTAGTAATACCACACTGTAAAAAATATAAAGGTTACTAATACACAAGTAAAAGTCAGGAAAATGTATGTATTAAAAGTAAGTACCTACTGCAAAAAAATGGCCCCTGTGACTGTACTGTGAACAACATTTTACTGTTATAGATGAGGGAAAGGTAATTTGACTGCAACTAATGATTAATTTCATCATGTATGAATCTGCTGAACATTTTCTTGATTAATCGATTGATTTGTTAAAAAATGTTCTTCTGTAAAGTCATAAAATAATGAAAAATGTTGATGTTTGTGTTGTCCAACCAACAGTCAAAACCGCTAAATTATCAAAATCCATTAAAACGAGTAAATGGAAAATCCTCACAATTGAGAAGCTGGAACAATGACATTTTCAGCATTTTTGTATGAAAAACGACTAAATAATTATCAAAATAGTTATAAATATTTTTTTTCTGTAAATCAACTTATAGTTAAAGCCCCAGTTCCACCGAAAGCCGGATGTCCCCGGATCACCTCGGATAAAAAGAGGTGAGAACTGGGGTGATCCGCGGTGATCCGGGAAGGAAATCGTCCCGGATGACAACACATTTGACATGTTTCCCGGTTCTACTACGGTTCTACTATTGTTCTGCCCTGGTTCATCCCGGATGGCCACGGTTTGACCACGGATGAGCACGGATGAGCCCGGATGCGTCACGGATGCGTCCCGGATGAAGCGTCAGGGTATAAATAGTTCTGATTTTCAGAGACAAAATCACTCTTCCGAAAATATTTGAAAGGACAACAAGAAGCCGAAAATTAAACCCAAGAAGGCGATGACTGCTGCAAAGAAGAAAGCTGCTGCTGCAGCAGCAGAAGAAGAAAAGAAAAGAAGAGAAGAAGAATCTTCCTCAGACGACAACAACACGCCGAAAATTAAACCCATCCGTGGTGCTCCGGGGTGTCAACTAGCTCCCGTTTCATGTCCCATCCACCAACATGGAGGGGGCGGGATTGTCTTGGCTTAACTTTTGGGGCGCTGTCATGTCTTCCATCTTTACATACAGTCAATTGTTAGGGCACTCCTGGAGCTCTCCTAGATTTGATCTGAGACAGGAGTCATTGGCTAAGTTAGTAAAGTTGATGATTTGCATTCGCTCTTAAACGTAGATCCAAAAAAACAGGGATTTGTTTTATACCAGTTTTCAAGATGCTTGGTAAATACAGGCTCTGAGCAGCAGTTGAAACAGTTGAAATATTCTGGCCCAGATGTTGGATGGATGGAATGAGTGAGACAATAACCTGTGCCGTGTAGCAGTTTGTTTCTTTCACCTGAGAAAAGAACACTGTTTGAATTAAACAAAGTCAATAAATGAGCCAGTGAACAAGTGCTGCCATTCCTTCTTCTTTCCTGTGATTACACATTGTAGGTATTGACAATTCAGAGAGACAGAAAAACACATTTCCGGATTTTTTGCAGCCTGTTCACAGTTTATGACAGAGAAAAATGCATTTTACTTTCATTTTGAACTCTACTGTAGTTTGTTTTAACAAATGAAGACACAGCTGACAGTTTGCAGTACAGAGGATAAAGGGGTGCGATGTTTTTAGAAAATTACTTTGATACCTTGAAACAGCTGCAGTCCCTTCGGCAGATGATGGGACACTGATTCTTGTATTCAGTGTCAGCAGTGCGCACACACACACACACACACGGGCTGCTCCGCACCATATGTCCTCTGTGCCCTTGTGTGACCGTGGCTGCACCCCGCTGCTCTTTATGGGTGTAAAGTGGAAATAATTGGCTGGCTTGTCTGGGAGAGGTCAGCAAGATGGAGAATGAAAATGAGAGAGAGCTATCTGGAAAAGGTCAGAGAGATGGGGAATAGAAATGAGAGAAAGTGGAATATTTAAAGCCAATGGAGTGTGGTTTCCCCAGGAGAGAGGAGGGAGAGATGGATGGATGAACACGGAGGTGAAAAGCAAGCACTCTCACACCTCCATCCTCCCTCCCTGCTACAGCTCTGTCCCTGTATCTGTTCATCAGGGTCACACTGTCATGTTGGAGGAGAAGCACACAACATTGGGGAGAAATGCACACAGACATACATATCGGGCAAAGGGACATTTCTTTCTTCATTATTGCTTATCATCCTTTTTGTGTATTAAGCCAAGGAGGGAGACCAAATATAGTTCACACTTAAAGAGTCAATCAAACAAAATACTAAATTACATTTATCTTCTCACTTCTCTCCAGTGGTCTCTGTCCATACAGATAGCTTTGGTTTTATCTGTTCATAGCCTGTATTTATCAAGCATCTCAGAGGAGGAGAATTTAGTCCTAATGAGCCAAAAATTCTCAGAGTGACACAAAGTTGGCCCTACTTTTAGGTGGAGGAGAAAAGCATTTTATCAACTCCCATCTCTGCTGATTCTTAGGACAGCTCTGACCAGAACAAAAGAGGAAGTCAGGTGACATAGTATGAAGAGCAAAAGAGTCCACATTGTAAGGAGGACAGGGTGACCGCTGTCCGTGTCCCGTGTGAAACCACCAGTCAACATGTTGAGTTATTTTAAGTCACGTATGTGACTTCATTAGTACGTAAACGTACCTATGTTAGTACGTTACTGTAACTACGTACAACTACGTTAGTACATAACTAACGTAATTTGTTAGAACGTAACCACTTCAATAAGTCACCACATCACATTCTACTCTATTTCAACCCAAACCATGATCTTTTCCTAATCCTTACCAAGTGTGTTGTGTTGCCTACACATTACCAAGTAGTTGTGTTTCGAAATATTAGACACATGTCCAAAACTGCAACCCTTTAATAATGTTAAAGGAACTGTATTGAACAACTACATTTGTAAAGATATTGTTGTGTAGTGGATGTCTACCTGAGCAGAGATCTCTTCTCTCTCTCTCTCTCTCCCTCACTCACTTCCCCTCACTCTCTCCTCCATCACTCATCTCTATCTCTCTCTATCATCTCATCTCGATCTCACTCACACCCCTCCTTCTCTCTCTTCTCTCTCTCTCTCTCTCTCTCTCTCTCCTCTCTCTCCTCTCTCTCTCTCTCTCTCTCTCTCTCTCTCTATCTCTCTCTCTCTCTACTCTCTCTCTCTCTCCTCTCTCTCTCTCATCCCTATCTCTTCTCTCTCTCTCTCTCTCTCTCTCTCTCTCTCTCTCTCCTCTCTCTCTCTCTCTCTCTCTCTCTCCTCTCTCTCTCTCTCTCTTCTCTCTCTCTCCTTCTCTCTCTCTCTCTATTCTCTCTCTCGCTCTCTCTCTCTCTCTCTCTCTCTCTCTCTCTACTCTCTCTCTCTCTCTCTCTCTCTCTCTCTCTCTCTCTCTCTCTCTCTCTCATCCGTGTGTGTTGTCAGAGCTTCTACTTGCTTTGCTCCCAAATGCACCTTTAAAAGACGGTCATATAAGTTTTTGAGAGTCAATGCCTAACAGACTATTGTCAGCTCAGGAAATGATGGACGTGTTGATGATTAGGGTCACAACTGACACAAGTTATGAGTGAGACTTTGTAGGCTCTAAAATGCAGAAATCATCATTTCCCACACTCAGTGTGAGGTATATGGAATCCACAGCTGCCTTCATGTAAATGCCTCCGCCCTGGGGATACTCACAAGCATTGGTCTGAGCGCTTAGTTTACGATCACTTTGTGGTAGTTTCATCAGATCTGCGGCAGTATATCTTGACATCTGGGTGAGAGAGGAGCAGAGCTTTTAAATGATCACCTGGTGGTGAGTTGGAATGGATGGTAAAATGGATGTTTTCCTTGTCTCCCGACCCTCAAAGTTCGTTTAGCACTACATTCACACCACTTCATCTAAACGTTCATACCATTAATACACCACAAGCCACAGCTTACGGTAGCAATTTGGGCATTAAAGAGTCTTGCCCAATGGACACATTGATGGACCACAGAGCCGAGGTTGAATCAACGATCTCTGATTGAGGGACGCTCTATCACATGAGCAACAGTCGCCATTCATCCTGGGGGAGTACGTGGTACAATGCAATCCCGAGTGGGCATTGTTTCAAAAGCCTCCATTGTTAAAACGGGTTGCTAGTGCTTTGGTCGCAAGGGTTCATTGGTGCCTGTTGTGGTGGCAGCATAAGAACCTGCTTGGTGGAACACCAGCAGTGAAGGTGGCCGTCAGGTAGAAGAAAGAGGCTGTCAGACTTGGCTGGCCCAGGGGTCTCGGAAACAGCAGACAGTACAGGTACAGGTTTGGCCACAAAGCAAAAACCTGGGTGTCGGAGGAGTTCAGGGGAGACTATGGCTCAGTGGTAGAGCAGGGTCGTCGCTCCGCTCCATTGATGTGTCCTTGGGCAAGACACTGAACCCCAAGTTGCTCCCCGTAGCTGTGCCACAGTGTATGAATGGGTGTGAATGTAGTGACATGTAGTGTTAAAGCGTGTTGAGTGGTGGAAAACTTAAAAAGAGATACAGTCCATTTATCATTTACTATGGAGAAGAACTTTCAAGTTGGCCTCAGGAAGTTCTGGACATTGTTAGGCTGTCTTGGCTGGCAGCGCATCTTCAGTGCGCGTGGAGATTGGGGACTAGTGCCTGTGGAGTGGCAGACCGGGGTGGTGGTTTTCATTTTCAAAAAAGGGGACGCGAAGTGTGCTTCACTTATCGGGAATCACTCTGCTCAGCCTCCACGGTCAAACATTACTTTCATGGGTAGCTGGAAAAGGAGGCTCCGACTGATTGTTAATCCTCAGATCTTGCTGCTACGAGCCATCCAGTCCTTGCCATGACGAAAGTGAGAGCTGTATCCGTATACTACGCACAAAGTCAAACACCGTTTCCAGTGGCATTGGCCTTTCCACAGGGTTGTTGCTTTTCACCAACCTGATTTGTGATTTTCATGGACAGGATTTCAAGGAACAAGTCTGGAATACCCTCTCAGCCTGCCCAGCCGCCGCATCCAAGTTGAGCAGGACTATGGGCAGTCTGCTTCAAGGACAGCTCATAAGCTTGAGAAAGAGACACTCCTGTGGCCAAGCTCATTGCAGTCTCCAGCCAAAGCCTGGTGAGCCCAATCGCCCCATAATGGCTCGACCCTATGAAAAAACTGCTAGAGATGTAGATGTGAGATCAGTAGCTCCCATAGACTTTCGCTACCTTTCTGACGAAATACACTCATCAAATCAGAAATAGAATAGGAGGATTGAATTATGTACTGCAGATCATAAGACAATCTCCGGCCACTAAATCTTCTTGACCATCAGTCGGACCGGGCGACCCAACACTATCGAAAGCGGTGTGAATGACCTAGGAAGAGAGGAAGGAGTGCAGGGATAAAGCCAGCAGCTAGGGACTAAGATTATCTCCTCTACCCATACTATGACTACTAGCTAATGTTTGTTCACATGGATATAAGATGGTTCAAATAAGACTCTGCTAACCCAGGATGGAAAATCAGTTGCACATCATCACGGACGACGGACTGTATACCACACCGACAGATCGCAAAACTCTAGTAGAAGAAGCTTGCGCCCGAGCCGCGTTTCAATGACATACTGAGATACTGGGAATACCAACTTGGCCTGCTATTCTCAGGGCTCCTCCATCTTACGCATGATGGTGTCAAGTTTAAATCACCCAGAAGATATAGAAAAAGATATAGGCCTGAGGGGTACAGGTGACACTTTTTTGGAAAGATGAGAGCATGATTTGGGAAAATACAACTTGGTAAGCATGATATTACACTACTGTTTTTTTTTGTATGCAAGACAGCTTCATCAATGAATTTCCTCATTAGATTGACATAGGCGTGTGAGCCTATAGAACGGACTCTATCAGGTTTCTGAAAGCCTCATCTTATGCTACATTTCTTAGATCTGATTCTTGTATCTATGATGTTTTACAGAACCTAAGATCTGTCATCACATGCTCGGATTTTAAGTTTTTATAGCAGCTACATAGTCATAGTCAACCCGCCCGAGGCTAGTGCAGCGAGGCTTGTTTTTTTGCTCGTTAGCTCTAGCTCTGGGTGCTACACTGTTGCTTACGTAATGAAGCTGCAGACTGTGCCAAGTTAAGCTACGATCTGCAAACTGTAGGGCCGTAATTCCCACCAGTGGGTCCACTTGTTGGACTTGTGTTCACTATCACATCTACCATGGCTCCACTCACCTCCCCATCCGACTGTAGTCAGCTGCGTCGCCTGGCTGATAAGATTGCAGAGGTGGAAATGAGAATCTCCACGCTGTACCAATCCAAGAAGCCGAGAAGTTATTGGATACCATCACCTTCGGTCAGCACAAACCAACACAACCTGTGCCAGAGTCCTGATACCCACCGCTCCCTGTCCCGCTGCAGGTAACCGCTGGGACTGCCGCGCCGCAGGAGTCCCGGTCTGGACATGCTCGCTGTCCTGGCTGCTGATGCTCCCTCCTCCGGTCCACCGTCTATGAGGATACCTGATACATCTCGGGGCTATGCCTATAGCTTGGTCAGCTATACTCCACACCATCAGGAGCCGTGGTCCTGGTCGGTGGTCGCAAGCAGGAGAAGGAGGTGCTTTCCTCACGCACCCCCCTGCTATAACTCCAACTGGAGACCAATACGATCTTCCCAGACCAGAAATGACTTCTCCCTCCCCTGGCTGGGAGCCTCTACAGCACTCTGGCTGTCCATAGCTCACTGTCCCCTCCGATCTCTTTCAACAGGCCACATCTCAAAACTTCTCCCTCAACAGGTCCAGGGCTTCCGTTCTGAACTTCACACCGGCACCGCTGTGAGTCGCAAGGCAAAGATTTCTCCTCCGAGTCGCATCCACCTCATCACCACGCTTATCATTGGCAAAACTCGATCGTGAGGAACGTGAGGAGAAAAGCCGGCGGCCTACCTTCTGCTTACTGGCGCAAAGGTAAATGACATCCTGAAAAAGTTGCAGGATGTGGTCGTGCATGTGGATGCAATGACATTTCCAATACTGAAACAGGTTTTCAGCATTCTCTGACTCCCTTGACGGTCCACGTTAAACGGGTCTTTATCAGTGGCCCCATCCCCCCACACAACCGCTGCGTGGGTCGGTTCAGCGTCTTGCTGAGTCTACATATGTGGATGAGTCACCTGCGCAGCCCGAAACGTGGCTGTTATTGATATGTTAACCTTTTTGGGAAACGTCCTGCCTTTTCCGCCCTGATGTCGTCCACACCAGCTGGCTTGGGGTCACGCACTCTATCTGACAATATTTTCTCTCCATCTTGACTTCACTGTCTATTGACTATCCCACAATCGCATTTCCTCACCTGTAACCTGTCAATGCACTCCCCTCCTCCATCCCTACAAGCAACACTAGCTCCCCTGGCCGGCTTGGAGGGTCTCCTACTACTCTTTTCCT